>PVIJ01003220.1:0-139908 GCA_004024925.1 Scalopus aquaticus | reverse complement strand
GTGCTCCATCTCCGTGGTCCCTTGTGTCCTTTTCTACTCCATTTTGTGCCCTTATCCTCCCCCTTCCCCGCTCCCCCCCCACCCGGGCTGAGTGTCTCTCTCCATTTGGTTTCCCTATAGTCCTGTTATAAGTGAAACCATTCAATATTTTTCTCTTTCTCTCTGGCTTATTTCACTGAGTATGATCCCCTCTAATTCCATCCATCTGCTGCAAATTGCATGTGTTTATCTTCTTAGCAGTGGAGCTGATCATTTACTTTGTGTAAAGAAGTCTAAGGTGTTGTAAATGGATTCTGAGTCAGTGTCCAGCAGCTAAGACATCTGATCATGGGACTAGAAAGAAAGTAATTGGAAAATTAATGAGAGGATATCAAGAGTGGAGGCATGCAGATTGACATATGAGAATGATCATAAATTGTGACGATTTATGAACTACATCTTAATGTCTATATGCTAGCACTCGCCACAGAAGAGGCACTGATAGCCAAAATGTCTTAGATAGTTTTTAGCCAGCCTTCATCCTCAATCACTCCAGAACTGGGTACATGGACCAAGTGGCCACAGTGGCAGATACGGATACTCCCTGACATGGACTCTCACTTACCAAAGTTAACCTATGTATTTTTGCTTCTAAACATATAGTCTACCAGTAATAGAAGACAACAGTGAGTCCATGATATAATACTATTCCTCAAGGACATGAACTGACCACTTGATGATAATTCGTCTACATTGGACACCTTTCAACCTGGAATGCTCAGTGGTTCATTCTCATAAAGACACTGGGGACTCTATACCAACCACAGGGAAAACAAAAACAAAAATGAATTAGACTACAAGTGAAATAGCTTCTGTACCACAAATGAAGCTATCATTAAGACAAAAAGACATTCTACTGAATAGGAGAAAATATTTGCACATTGTATATATGACGAGGGACTAAAATCCAATCTACAAAGAATTTATAAAACCTAACAACGGGAAAACAAATGACCCAATCAAAAAATGGGCATAAGGCCTAAATAGACACTTCTCTGAAGAAGACATATGGTGAACAGGCACATGAAAAATACTCCACATCACGTACCAGCAGGGAAATACAAATCAAAACTACAACACCTCCTCATTGCAGTGAGAGTGGCCAACATTATCTATTTATCCATATACCCATCCATCCTCTCTCTGCCAATATATCCATCCAGCAATTCATCCATCCATCTATGCTAGAAACAGCAAATGTTGGTGAGGGTATGGAGAAAAGAAGCCCTAAAACACTGTTGGTGAAATTGTAGACTGATCCTGTTCCTATGGAAAATAATATGAAAATTCCTTAAAATATGAAAAATAGATTTCCCATATGATAGCAATACATTCATAGAATCAATCTGAAGAATACAAAATTACTAATTCTCAGGGATATATGCACTCTTGTATTTAATGAAGCACTGTTTACAATAGCTGAGTTATGGAAACAACTTAAAGGTCCATCTACAGAGCAGTGGATTAAGAAAAAATGTGGTATACATGCAAAATGGAATATTACTTAACTATAAAAATGGGATGAACTCTTGCCATGGATGGAACTGGAGGGTATTGTACTAAGTGAAACAAATCAGAAGGAGAAAGACAAATATTGAATGATATCACTAGTATGTGGAATACAGATAAACAAAACAAAGGGAATAGCAAAACTTAACTACAATAAATCCATGACTGCAGAATTGAGGCTACTAGAGGGGGCAGGGGAAGACGAGAGGGAACAAAAAGGGGAGGGGGTCTAGCGGTCTATGGAAAAGAACTAAGTGTGCTTTGATGGTAGGGGTGGTGTGGCAACAATTATCTGAAAAGGTGTGAGTATATTCACATAGATCAAAGGCAGAGTTGCATGTTTCCTCAATAAAGAAAAAATAAATTACTAAAATGAAGATTGAATTGTCCATTGACTCCAAAATGACAGAAAATACAGAATTTTATTTCTAATACCTTACAGTGCAGTCCTCAGCATATACACTATTATTTTTTTTTTTAAAGAATTTTTATTTATTTATGTATACAAGCTGGGGTACAGGCCAGAGGCGCGGGGCGGCAAGAGGGTTCACCAGAGACAGAGTGGGGAGCAGAACAGGCAGATCAGAAATACACTGCTGAGAGGAGCAGCGGGCGAGGCAGGAGAGGTCTGCCGCGCCATGTGGGACTCTCCCTGGCCGGGCGTCGAACTCGCATCGTCCGCAGCCAACAGCTCCACAGCGCAGCGCTCAACCGCTGCGCCACCGGGGAGGCCCATATACACTATTATTAATTAAAAAATTCAAGAACCTGGGCCTCCCTGGTGGCGCAGCGGTTAAGCGCTGCGCTGTAGAGCTGTCGGCAGCAGCGATGCAAGTTCGATGCCCAGCCGGGGAGAATCCCACATGGTGCGGCAGACCTCTCCTGCCTCACCCACTGCTCCCCTCAGCAGTGTATTTCTGATCTGCCTGTTCTGCTCCCCGCTCTGTCTCTGGTGAATCCTCTTGCTGCCCCACACCTCTGGCCTGTACCCCAGCTTGTATGTATAAATAAATAAATCTTAAAAAAAAAAAATTCAAGAACCATCCCCTCCAAGGGAATCTTTCTTATTGTAGAATAGTACTATATAATTTTCAGGTTTTCATTGTCATAAACCAACTGTGAATACACTACATTAAATTCATCATAAATTCCAAATCTACCCTTCAATATACTATTGTTATCTTTTTTCCTGGTTTCCCATCCTTCTTCCTCCTCACTCCAAGAAGCATTTTTACAAGTACCATATAACAGAATTCTGTATGCTTTGTATTTATTATGAATGATTTTGGCCACTGATATTGAAGTAATGCTATCATTGTAACTTTTCTTAAAATTTACATTAATAAATAAGTATGAATTTTATTTTATACCATAAATGCACATAAAATCTCGCAATTATATAGCAAAATACTCAACTACCTACTAATAATATGACAGTGAGGGTTAAGCAACTTCTAAGAATATTTTGCACCATGAATCTCAATTATAATCTAAAGGCAACAGAGGTATTTTCAACATCACCAGTATTATTGACTAGAGGAATTTAACTAATAGAAGACAAATAAACTAATGGAATGATATAACTCAAAAAAATATTTTTAGCAGTGACCATTTATATTACTAATTTAAATCAGTAGGAACAAGTCCTAAAACATGTACAATATTTAGCCAAATTACCTTATGATTGCACAGGCTTTTTTAAATTTAAAATTTTAAATTAATGGACAAACTCCTAATATTGATTTTGGAGAGTACTGGAATCTCATGATTAACATAATCTGTCATTACACTACATATAATTTGTATCTCCTAAATTACTCTTGAAGTAACCAGTCTACCTAAACGAAGGAATTATCTTTGGCTATAGTTCTTAAAGGAACAATGTGAAAATACTTGCAGTGAAAGTGCAGTTTTATACATTTACCACCCAATTACTCCTATGTTATATGTCAAAAATGATCTGGGGAACTATATTAATAACAAATATTTAATATAATTTTGATGTAAGTAGTCCCCAGATGCACTTTGGGAAAATCAGCTCTGAACTAAATGAAACCCGTTTTTCCTCCCAAAAGTAACCTCCCAAACAAGTTACTTTTCAGAATAATTGGTAAACCTTCCACTTTGTACCTTGAGGAAGAAAACTGAAATAAAGAATTGTTGGTCTCCTACATTTAAGATTGCTTTATTACTCTGGAAATATTCTTACAACATAGGAAGCAACAAACTTGCTAACTCATTGTGCTACAATAAACAAAAACAAAATACATTTTCATTCTTATCCTTAAAACTCCACTGGCAATTTTCCTTTTGAGATACCAGCTCCCTTTATAATATAAATAGAAGTAAGAAAATTTCATTATTTGATAGAAAAGTAATATTTTTTTAATTATAGAACACATTAAGGCACCTGAAATAATGTTAGACTATCAACAACATCTCCATATTTGCAGGTTTTGTTTTAAAATTTAGAGAAGAAAATATACAGATCCAGAACTCTGGATGATGCATTCAAAACCCAAATCAAATTTAAATCTTCCTTTCAACAACAATGCCCTTTCAAGCAAATTTCCTAACCTCAGTTTCCTCAACTGTAAAGTAGGGATAATGGTATCACACCCTCATGTGGTTTTTATAATGATTAAATAAGTAATACACTTAAAATATTTAGAAAAGTCCCTGGCATACACTACACATGCTTTAAATCTTATTATCATTCTATTTGAGCATCAGGCAAAATAACAGCAGTATAAAAATAAAGGTCTATATAATTGCATGAAAAAATTCATATGTGTTTTGAAATTAAAGGCTCTGACTCTGTCTGGAGAGTGGTGGAATAAAGAATTGAATTCTTGCTGCCCTGTCATTCACATGGCACAAGAATCAGAAAAAAAGAAATCACTTTCCACCGGCATTATCAGAGAACTTCCATCTCAGTCAGCATGGCTATCGCCCCACTGACCTCACTACTTCAACACATCAACACACGTCCATCTGAAGACTTACTGTGTCTCTACCTTCCAATGAATCTGCAGATTTACTTTTTTTCATTCAGTTTTTTGCTACAGTTTACCTCTTAGAGTTTTGCCTGATCAAACAATCTAAAATAGCAGCTGCTTTGAATCTTTCATTCTTTAAATTGCTTTTCCTTCTTAGCACTTATCACTATCTGACATCAAATTATATGGGGTGTTGGATAGGCAAGTGGTTGTTATCTAGTTTTCCTAGTAGTATGTAAGCTCCATGATACCACAGATGCCAGTTTGTTCTTGCTGTGCCTTCAAAATGCAGAAGAGTCTCACAAAGCAGGTGCTCAAAAGTGTTGAACCAATGAAATTGACGAAGGGGTAAGAGTGCAACACAGAAATTATTTTAGGTTTCAATTTACTGCCATGAGAGTCAAATCATCATTATTTTAAAAATTAAAGCAGGAATTATTCTGCTTATAATAAGGTAGGTCACAGGCTACAGGCTGTTCACTATCACTGAGGAAAAAATCCTGAAAGCTAGAATACAATCAAGTTTGTATCCCAAAGGAATTTCATATCACCATATTTAAAAAAAATGACTAAAATGTAAGAAAAGAATATGCGGTAGGTTTTTTTTTATGAATTGAAGATTTACCCTTTCAAAGTAATCAACTCGGCTGAATTTAATAGGATGGTTTCTATTACTTTTAGAATAGAAAATAAAGACAAATTATTTTTTTTCTGCTGTATTTTAAACATAAAAGTTCTAATTTGAGGGCCTCCCTAATGGTATAAATAGTTAAGTCTCAGCACTATGAAGCCACTGGCAGCCACTGCAGCATGAGTTCAAACCCCAGCGGCCAGGGAGCTTCCCACATGGCGCAGCAGACCTCTCCTGCCTCACCCACTGCTCCCCTCAGCAGTGTACATCAGTAGACTCACCTGTTCTGCTCCCCACTCTGTCTCTGGTGAATCCTCTCATTCACATGCCTCTGTCCTACACCCTTGTATGCATAAATAAATACATCTTTAGACAAGATCTAATTTGATTAAAAATTTGTTAAATCAATTTAAAAAGCATTCTATCAAATACCAGTGAAAACATTTATTTTCTTAAATTTATGACTATCCCTGAACCAATTTTCAATATGGGCAAAAGTTGCTCTATTTTTTATTACACAGCACTTTGAGAATTCACTCTCCCATTTCTTCCTCTCCTCCTATTTTTTCCAGTTTATTAAGAAATAATTATTATTACTTTATACATTTAAGAATATATATCAGTGTATACATTTATTATAGCATAATGGTTTGTTTTATATTTATTGTTAGATGATTACCACAATGGTTTCTATTAATATCTATCTTCTCATAATAAAAAGGAAGAAGATGAAAAAAATCTCCTTTGATGACTTGTAGGATTTTCTCTCAATAAATTTTCTATATACCATAATAGTAGTGCTAACTATGGTCATTATGTTGTACATTACATGCTTAGTAGTTATACATCCTCTAATAGGAAGTCTATGCTTCCTGACCACCTTCTTCCAATTTTCACTCTTCCCACAATCTGCCTCTGGTAAACACAACCTTTATATCTTTTTCTATGAGTTTATTTTTTTCCTGCCCTTATTTCACATGTAAGTGGAATCACACCATATTTGCCTTTCAAGATCTGACTTACTCATCTTAGTATAATGCCTTCACAATACACCCATGTTGTCACAAATGGTATGATTTCCTTGTTTTATACGGTTGAATAATATTCCACCGTGTGCTATATACATGCAGCAACACTTCTTTAATTATTCTTTTACTGATAGGTAGTTTCCATGTCTTGATTATTGCAAATAATGTTGATATCACAATGACTATCTATTTAGCTTATAACTTATCAGAGTCAAATAATGTAATAATTAAATAACTATACTGTTTATTGGAGGGAATAAGGTACAGTGAAAAAATAACTGAATTTATGAGACAGGAGAGGGTGGTATATACATTCAGGCTCTATAATGTAACAGATAAGTGACTTCGACTAAATTATTTAACATGTTTTAGACTGAGTTTCAAATCCTTAAAATGAGAATAGAGTATATTACCTAGGACTGTTGTGAGATAAAATGATATATATGGGAAGTTAATTATATATTATATAATTATATATGTATTATATATTCATATAATTTGCAAAGCTGATAAACACCTGAAGAAGTCCTCTGAAGATGTTATTTTTCTGTTTTAATGATGAAATAAACTTTTGAGTAAGAGAGACTCTTACTCATATATGAGTGGCTCCATATATACACTCCATTTTTTTCATCCCATAAGTGCTGGCAAAATAGTAATAAATTAAGACAATTGTCTTTCTTAAAAGAAGGAAAACTGCCCTTAGATATTTAAAGCTCTTTCTTAGTGAAAAAAAGTGTAACTAGTCCCTCCAATATATAAATTATTTATTTTGTCTAATATTGAATCAAATTGTAGTTCTACTAAGCAGGTGAATATATAGGAATATTTTCCTCATTTTTATTTTCCTGGTCACCCAGACTGAAATTATTAAGGCCAATTTAGTTTGAAACATAGTTTAAAAATTCCAGTGCTAGAGCATTGATAATAAACTGGAAGTAATGCAAGGTATGCTTCACAAGGTTAACTTGTGATTAATTCAGTAGTTATCGTGATTATTCTCAATTCACAAATGAGAACAGGAGTCATGCTTTTTTTTTCCTGAATTTGAGTGCTTAATTTCTCACCACATATGTATGAAGACAGATTGTGCTTTCCTGATTGCTAGATTCTTTTAGTCAGATTTTTGCTAGCAGCAAATAAAATGAAGTCATTTTATGCAAGAGAATAAAATGAAGTGTTTTGGCCATTACTTTCAAGGTAAAGCTATGTTCATTAACAACAAAGAAGAAGCTATGATGGAAAGCAAGACAGAAAAATAATTCAAAACCCTGCTACTTCCTTTCAAACTGATGAAAAAAATCAAACAAAATCAAGTTTTTGTTTAATTCTAATATATTTATAAAAGAGAGATAAAGGAAATATGGTGGAGTAAACCAAGCATTAAACACAAGATCTATACACTTTTTTATCCCCAGCTTTGTTATTCACAGCTGTCCATACTGGATTTTTAATTTTTTTAAAAATTTTGCACAGAAGAAATGGGGTGTAGGGCAGAGGTGTGGGGAGTGAGAGGATCCACCAGAGACAGAGTGGGGAAAAGAACAGGTGGATTGACTGAAGTACACTGCTAAGGGGAGCAGTGGGCAAGGCAGGAGAGAGGTCTGTTGTGCCATGTGGGAAGCTCCCTGGCCAGGGACTGAACTCAGGCTGAAGCAATTTTAGTGCAGAGATTTGACCTCTAAGTCACCAGGAGGGTCCTTTCCATCTTTAAACAAGTCACTTCGGTTCTCTGGGTATTTGTGCCAGACTCTCTGGCAAAATATCCTGAAACTTAATGGTTGAAAACAACAGTACTGCTTATCAACCTGCAATGGGGGCAATTCTCTTTGCTCTGCTAGCTCTCTGCTAAAGATCAGCTGGGGTGGGCAGAATTCTAGAAAGTATATTCATGTGAAGAATCACTTCACTTACTCACTCACATCATGCCTGGGAAAACTGAAACAGTTAGGGCTGGCAGAGAGTTCCATAAATACTTCCCTGTTTCTCTGAAGTCTAGCAGCATGATAACCTTTTTAGGAAACTCTCCTTTATCTTATATAAAATGATCAGGTTGGATTAGATAATCTCTCTGGATTCTTTCATCTCTGAAAGTCTTGTTAAGTTTCTTATTACATGAAAACAAGAATAGTTTGAAAATGATCTGAGACAGCTAACATAATGTTAATCATTGGGATAGAGGACTTCAGAGAATAAGTAACTCTGGAAGTGTGTAAAGAATCTAAACCAGCAAATGACCACATTTTTTTCAGTATTAACAATTATGTGTTATTGCAAATGCAAGACTATTTTCAAAGATTGCAATTTCCAGGACACACAGGGCAGGTTGATTGTACCATAACATTTAGTCTTGCTGCTTAACAATAAAATTTTTATCATGGCTCATTTACATTTTTAACATCAGATGTGCTATCAAGAGCTGTCAACACGTTGCTATTGCTAGCATTAACAAAGTCCCAAAGTATTAATACATGTGTGTATAATATTTTAGCATATTACTAATCTGTATAAAATATGAGTTTCTATAACGCTTTTTTGTATGACCATGATAATCCATTTGATACTTACTGACTGAAGGATAAGAATTGACATTACCAGTGACAAATTGTCTTTAGTTACAAAAATTTACCTGTCTAGAAATCTAGCAGACAACACATATATATCAGTTATAATCAGTACAATAAAACAAAACAAGGAGCATCCAAAGGAAAGTCAAGTAAAAGGAATACAAGTATAAAGAGATGTAATAAAAAGTCAACTAGTTCCTCTGATTTTTAAGCTGCATATTTGTTTCATTTCAAATATTTATTTTGATATTATTATTTATTTAAAACCCCATTCATATATGCAAAATCTTTTATTGTTTTGATTTCTCACCATCATAGTAATATTTATTAAGCAAAGCATGAACATCAATTGTTCCTGTTTTTTTTCTGATATTTATCTGCTTTTGCTAGTTAGATCAATCTGGAAATGGATAAGGCTTAAAATGCCGTATCATTTATCAATATTAACTTTGCAATTCATACCAAAGCATGTACATGAGGGTTTCTTCAGGCTTGATTTATAATAATCAAAAAAGTGGAAATGACTCAACTAGCCATAGCTGGTATATGTATTAATTAAATGTCATATATTTATATAATCTAATATTATTTGTCAAAAAAAGTAATGAAGTACTGATATTTATGCTATAGAATGGATGAACATTTTGCTAAGTGAAAGAAGTCAATCAAAAAGTAGTCTGTATTTTATATATGATTCCATTTCATGAAATGTCCAGAATCTACAGAGAAAAAAATAAGGCTAATAGTTGTCTTAGGACTGGGAAATGCGCAAAAATAAGATAACAACTAATGAGAAGGGAGTTTCCATTTAAAATGATGGAAATTTATATGTCAAGATATTGGTAATGGTTGCATCACACTGTAACTATGCCCCAAACCATTGAATTATATCTGAAAAAAATTGTTAGTGACAAAAAGGAAATTAATTCTATGTTGAGAAATTATCACAAATGTTGAAAGTGACTTATAGCCAAATATTGTAAACATACAAAATGAACAAAAAATATTGCAATGATCAAAAAGGTATGGTAATCTTCATAAGGATGCACTATTAAAATAATATTTGAGTGCTAAGTAAAAGATATGACAAAATTTTATCTATAATAAAGTCTTCTTGCATTTAAAAATAGCATAAATATTAATATGCCAAAATACCAATAAGTTCTGTCTGTGTTGTAATAGTGATTTTACTTGAACTTTGTTTCATCTTTCTTAATTTTCCAAATTTCCTCTAATGTATATTTTTAATAAAGAATAATTTTTAATTAGTATTTATTTATAGATTCAGATCTGCCATCAGTAGTGAGTACAGAACTAATGACTTACTCCACAAAATAATTTAATACTATTTAATGATGATTGAGCTGATAAATGTTGATATTTTCACCTAATCTTCACTATTTAGTTAATATGGTATTACATGAACACTGAAAGTAACTGTGTGTACAAAATGCTCATTGACAACTTTTATTGTATTTATAAATTAAAATCTGAGCCAAGTGAGTTCAAAATATCAGTTGTTTTATCACTAAAATGGTTTTAAGGGAGAACAATAATAATAATAAAAAAACCTTAAAAGACTAGTCACATCTCAAATAAATGTATTAAAAATTTCCAGTACATCCTAGGTTTTTTCCCTACTAATCAGAAAAAATATGTCATAGGCAACAAAACAAAACATTGACTATTCAGGATTTAGAAAATAACTTTTTATATATGTTTACAGCCTTGAATTATTATAGAATCATATTTTTAGTAACTTAACATTTAATTTGTAAGGGAAGCAACAGCATAAATAGAATCGCTCCTGTGAACATTTGTTAATCCCCTAAAGAAAAGAACAGTCTATAATAATACAGTCTACTTGCTCTGCTCAAACTATCCATGTCAATTTTTTATTCTATTCACATAGGTTTTAATGACTATTGAATAAGAAAATAGATGCTTCTTTTTTTTTTTTTAATAGCCTAAAGGTTGTTACTGGTGAAGCTTTTAATATTGAGAATAGTCAAAAAGCTGGATGGGACCCAGAGAAATCATTATTCAGAAGAGGTGAACTGCATGTCTTAACTCTTGAAAATAGTTTAGAGCCAGAAATTCATAACCCTTAAGTATTCTTTTCTACTATTTAATACACAGAGAAGCAAGTTCTATTTCTATTTGAAGTTTTTCCTACTTAATTTACATCTAGCTTCTCTCATTCACTCCTTAACAAAATTAAATAATTAATAAAATTCTAGACAAAAGAAATCTGTTTTGTTTTTGTTTTCACCTCAGCCTAATGAATTCCTTGACAGAATGCATACCCATAACGAAAGAAGATACCATGCTGTTCTTGGAAGAAGATTTGCATAATTGTTCCTGTGCACCATGGTGGGCATAAAGAACTGACAATTATCACCAAGTACTTTGGAGTTCCCTTTCTCACCACAAGACTGGACAACAACATTGATGCAGTACTAGAATTCATTCTAAGCATAGTTAACATCAATCAACACTCAGCCTGCACTGCTGACAAAACAAAAGTAACTACACTAATAATTCTGCTGGTGTTACACACCTATGTATCCCCCAGGCAGTCCTAGACAGCTCTAAGCAATTTCTTGAAAGTGCTTTTCTTAAAAAGCTTCAGTGCTATAGAGTTGTCAGTAGAAGATTTAGTATAAGTTAATGTTACATGAAGACTTCTCCAGAAACTAGTCAAAAATATTAAAGGGTGGTTGAAGGGAGTTGCTGGTTTTTGTTAAAGTATTTTTCTGAACTAAAAGTAAAATTGGCAAATTTATGACACTAAATACTATGTACTAAAAAAATAAAGACCAAAACAACAAACAGTAATCTGATGACAATATATGGTCTTGCTTCTGCCAATGATAGTGGTTCTAAACCAGAGTTGTATTTCCTAATCATCTAAAATACATGTTAGTTTTTTCCCTGGTCTGGGTTTTTCAACCTTAGTACTATTAGCACTTATGACAGGATAATTCTTTGTTGTGGGAAACCGTTTTTTTTTTTTTTTTTTTGTATTATATAGCAGAATCCCTGACTTCTACCCAACAAATGCCAATAGCACCTTTTTGGTTATAACAACCCAAGATATTTCCAGATATTGCCAAATGCAATCTGGGCCACACAGTTCTTCAGTTCATAACCACTGCTGATCTGCTCAGTTAGTACTAGAACTACTAATAATTCCCAATAACTAGACTGGTGTTTTGAATCCCACACATTGGATGGTCAGGTATGTCTGAGGCTCTGCCTTATTTTGTTGTTACTAATTTGCTATTAATGAACACTCAATTCATTATTGGATATTTTTGAAATGTTTTTGTACTTTTGTCTTACCCTAGCTTTTTGGTACAAAGTAAACTAAGATTTGGGGATATATAAATAAGTTCAGGCCTCGGTTTTAACCCGTTTCATCTGTAAAGAATTTGGCATTTTGCTTAATGTTTATTTTTGTTTTATGCCCAAAGGAATTCAATAGGTACCTAAGTCTAACTACTAATTGGAGGCTAAAACAATCAAGGGACCAAGATCCTTGTGCTTAACATTAATTTATACACACTTGGTTTAAGCCAGAATCCAGAAGTTGCCCATAGAGGAGCATCATTGATATCTCAAACCAATCACCAGAATTCACTAGTTCGATGATAATGTGTAGGGATAATACGCATAAAATACACAAGGAACAGAGGTTAATATTTAATGAGGTGTTATCCTCTTTTCAAGAGTTGACAAGGGACTTAATCCTGCCAATCACTACATGAATAAACTTGGAATTAGATTCTCATCTTTGAGTTTTTGATGAGACCACATTTGAGTAACACCTTGATTGCAACCTCATACAAGTCTTAACTTGGCCCATACAAGTTATAAGATATTAAATGTTTATTGCTTCAATAGTAGTTGCTAAATGTTTGTAAGTTGTTATACAATAATAGATGACTAGCACAAATACAGCGGCATGCATGACGTTTTCTTTCTTTTTCTCCTTTCAGTGATGATGATGATCATCACCGTGCTCCTCACTTCCCTCTCATATGAAGCAGCACCATGCGTTTTCTGCCCCTAAGCTTGGCAGGGTGACCACATTATTGTTTTTCCTCTAAACCCTGAGCCTTGATATTGTCTGTCAATTATCTTCCACGGTCAAAATTACATTTGGATTAAAATAATCATTATAAAATCATCTGAGATCTTATGTTGGCTACTATTACTTAATATTCAATTCATAGTTTATGTCAATGTCAAGAGCAAAAGCACAAATATAAACCCTGAGCACAAAATTTAATTGGGTATCTAAAGCAACTGACTCTCCTCTCATTTTCAAAACCAGTTTCTTCATTGTTAAAAATATCTCTTTCAACAGATTATTTTGATGAATTAAATGGCATTAATTGACAAAAGTTCCCTAACCTTATTGCAGCTATGTAGTAAGTGCTTAATAAATATTAAATTTTTTTGATGATGATAGCTTAATTTCTTGCTCTTCAAATCCCCTTTCCCTAATCACCTGTGGGTAACTGGTTTTATTCCTAGACTTTTTACTTCAAGCAAGTCCCTGTTCTAGAATCATTAAGGAATTCATAAAAATAATTAGTTCTTTTCTCCTTTCAAGTCTCCAAAAGGATTCACTTACTATTTAACTGACTTTGGATAAGGATAAGAACAAATGACAAAATGGAATTAAAGATCCATTGCTTATAACTAGTCCAAAAATCAATTAAGTAACTTCACTTTTTCTCTATTAACTAGAAAATTGTCTTCATGATTAAAAACGTTTGGCCTAAATCTCAGACACTGAATCACAGTTTTTTATTTTTTTTTTAAAGAAAGAATGTCAAAAAGAAAAATGGACCAATATATCCTAGGTTTTCTTTAAAAGACGAAAAACACTTTTTCAAGTTTAAAGTTACACTTAAAAAAAATTAATGGTATCAATGTACCTAAGCTAAAAGATACTTTTACATCATTTTTGACCCATCAGCAACTTCCAGGGCTGAGTTTCTGGGAATTAATAGGTGTCAATAAATCTATTGTCTAAGAGCAGAGTACTGAAAAAATTCAAAAAAATTCAGTTACACATAAAAATTATTTTATACCTATCTTTAGTGGTGCATTACTTAAATTTATGCTGTTGGATTAAGATACAATATTTTTCTCAAACACAGATAACATGTCAATCTCTTAGTAGCTATTAATAATTTACTGCTAATTAGCGTACATAGGTCTTTTGAGGATAAGTTTCTCAGTAACTCAGTTTTGATAAGAGTCAATAAAGACGTCAAAATATCAGATATGAAAGTAAATCTGCTGAAGAGAATTGTGTGCAGCAGAAAAGAAATAACTAGGGACTGAGATTTCTAGTAAACTATTGGAAAATTCAAATGCTCAATAGAACCTTGTTTTTCTTATGTTTTGTGTTCAGAAATTATTCAAAATAAAAGATTTATGAGACATATCCAATAGTTTATAATGTGTAAAACCTTACTTTATGTATGTTTACGATATTTTCTCACAAACAGCATTGAAGGTTTTCATTTTCTTGTGGTAGTTAGTACTTTATTTTTGAAAGATTTACTGGATTTGGCCATCTACAAAAACATACAAATTGTTCATATGATTTGAAAATATAGTCTTGAAGCAAGTTTGAAATGATACACAAGGAGTATTGGCTCACTGTCACAAAAACAAGACGGAATTGAACCAGTCCTAAGAATTCACTTTGTAGCTAAGGAAATGGTTTCCACAAAATGAAAAAATGTCTCAAAGCAACAGTATTATATTTTTTAAGCTATTGCTGTTACTGACATTGAATGAATTCTTTCTATAATTCTTCTGTGCCTTGGTTGGTGACAAAGTGGTTACAAGAACAAACTGTAAATAGCTATTTTTCCAAACTCCAAACATAAAAAAAAAAAAGAAACTTTCATTTGCGTGCCACCTGCTTCAATTATTAAATGGGCTTAAAGTCACATGATTCAGTATATAAATCAAAATGAAATTCAATATTCTATGAACACAAATGTGCAGAAATGAAATGTAGTGTTATCATGTAATGCCAACAATGGTGGAAATAAGATTTTGTAGTGGTTACAAATGCGAGACAGTAGAGTGTAAATAATTGAGAGTTGGAGTAATAATATTCTGTTAATATACAACTTCTTGATCTCTCTGGGTACCAGGATCTTTTTCTGTCATGTGAGGGAAAGTTTCCAAGTGGTATCAAATATTTCTTTTACTCTTAACATTCAAAGATATATTTAAATGTGCTGAGATTATTAAGGAGTGATTCTTTCATGCAAGTAGGTAACATTCAACTGGAAAATGGCATTTTGTCACATATTCTCTTTCAGAGCATTTTTTTAATAGACTAAATTTTTTTTAGAATAGTTTCAGATTCGCAGAACACTTAAGCAGGTAGTGCCCACATGCCCTTAGCTTTTAGGCACACAGAACCTCCCCCAGTATCAGTACTCTAAATGAAAAATGGTAATTTATTTAAAATGATGAACAAGGGCCTCCCTGGTGGCACAAGGGGTTAAGTCTCAGCACTATGAAGCTATCAGCAGTCATTGCAGCTCGAGTTTGATCCCCGACCAGGGAGTTGACCCACATGGTGCAGCAGACCTCTCCTGCCTCACCTGCTGCTCCCCTCAGCAATGTATTTTGGTAGATATGCCTATTCTGCTCCCCACTCTGTCTCTAATGAAATCTCTCAGCCCCCAAACCTCTGGTCTACACCCCATCCCTTGTATGCATAAATGAATACATCTTAAAAAAAAACTCATAAACCTACATTGACACATCCTTAGCTCATATTAGGATCTATAATTTACATTAGGTTTTACACTTGATCTTGCGAATTTTTTGGAGGTGTTATGACATGTTCTATCAGTATTTTTATTGTATTAATAACCAGATTATTGTTTGATGTTATAAAAAAGCATTAGAACAGTCCCCATGGTGAGTGCCAAGCAATGACATTCACATTTTGGTCCTTTGATGTTCTCTTTAAAAATTAAATCCCCACAGAGCATTTGTACATGCATTACCTCACAAATTATCCCTTGCTTATCTTTATCTCCCACAGCAAATGAGCTGTGATGTTCTATACCTAGTGGATAGCCATCAACAATTATCAATATTGAATGGGTTAATTTAAATTTGAACAAAAGAGATAACAAATTTAAAAAGAATATAATCTTGAAAATTTTAGATAATCACTCCCTGAGTAGAATGTCCTCTCTACTTGATTAATATCCTATTATGTGATTATTATGGAAAAATCATAAATACCGCCAAAGTAGGGAGAGGATGACTGAATAGAGCTTTACTTATAGAAAGATCACATTACTAATTGGAGAAACAGGCTTCATTTTGAAGACTTTTCTCCTAGCTCAATTATATATTTTAAAGCATCAAATGCATTATTCATTCATCAGGAGGAATATCACCCAGCAGGCCGGGATTTTCAAAGCTTAATATTTTTTTCCAGTGGAATGGGACTTTTCCAGTGAAGTGATCAGAGTGCTTTGAACATTTAAAATCTAGCCACAGGGTCTTCTTTATTCTATGGATAGTATCCAGAAATGCTTCATGTGTTGAAAGAAATCCTTTCACTGCAGAAAACTTTAATTCATTAGGACCAAAACCCAGCAAGATTCAGATATAATAGTACTCATGAAAGGTACAGGTGTGAACAATAGTCATCCCTGTAAAACTGTGGTAATAAAATGTTAATACATAAGTTAGAGATTATGCTTAACAAATGCTCCTCCTCATAACATCTCTTTATTACACAACTAAGAGGCGACTGCACCCTTCCAAAAATATGCCAAAATCATTTTACGGAAGGAAATATTTGCTCCTTTATCTTTGATTGATCTTTAAATTATCCTAATGTAGGGATTACGTGTTTGAGGTGAACCCCACTCGTGAAAGAATAGGGAACAGAATAATTGCAAAGGGAACTAATAGAGAAGGAATCTATATCAGGTAAAACAAAAAGATCTATGGGGGGAAAAAGGCTGTTGCAGTAAAAATTGTTTTCTCTATCTCTATCAGGAGAATTAGTTATTTCTTCTCTGAAGATGCTTCAATAAATGGAATCACAGAACTTGCACATTTTCTATAAAGATAATATAAATCAAGCTGCTGACACATATTCAGGCTTAATATGTTTTCATAAAACATAATTAGTAAAGGATCAGACTATAAAATAAATGGAAGCACAAAGGTATGTGTCAAAGTGGGTGAAAGCTCTTGATACCATCATCATTAGTGCTTCAGATGGTTCATTGTCTAAATGCTATCTGCTAGGCTTACATTTAAAGACTGCAAATAGCTGGCAATGTTATTTAATCTTCAAGTATCTGTTCTAAGACTGTTTATTATCATCATTATTATTATCATGAAGTTTTGCTACACTACAGAAATTAACTAAACCATTCTTTCTTTTCCCAACAAGGAACAACTATTATGCAGATAGCTGAATACAAATATAGAACCGTCAAGAAAATGTAAAAGATATAAATAACAATAAAAATATGTATTAAAAAAAAGAATCAAAATTTTTGCTGTTTTGGAGTTTAAATATAGCTTCCAGGGCATATTTGTAAAGATGCTGGCTAGATGATAATAGATAGATAGATGATAGATAGACAGATAGATAGATAACCCGTATATGATAACATCTACCAATTTTTATTTTCCAACATAAGATATTGTTGCTATTTCTTGGTCATTCATGTATATCAAGCATTTTTCCACATATTTACATATATTGTTTTAAATGTTCTCATATCCTAAAGAATGAGGAAACAAGTCTCAGAAAAATTAAGTAACTTATTCAAGGTCACGGAACTAGTAAGACTTTGTGCTGGTATTAGAATTCCAGTTGTATGTTCCAGAGTTCTGGCCTTTCCCAGAATAGTTTTACTGGTCCCTGAGTCTCAAATCTCTTTGATTTCAAGCATTACCACTTTCTGATTAATAATATGAATTTTAATAGATTCTTGAATATTCTGATATTATATATCATATGGTGATACAATTTCAAGAGTAGGAAAATATTTTTTCTATATGTAATTTTTCTCAAGAAATGTAATTTTAAAATATGGCAATCACAATATGAAGATTATAAAATTTCAACTATTAACACTAATGACCAGTAATTCCTTTGATGTAACACTATCTTGCTGCACAGAAAGCTTATTATGGTAATTGTTGAAAATTTAGAAACATGAAGACTACTATTATATGCAAAGAAATTAACCTTGGTGATGGTATATTAGATAATAATATACCATTTCAGGGCCGAGATAAAAATCTTAGACAGTGAATTCAAGTATACAAATGAATTCAAGTATACAAATGATTACAAATGATATACCATCAAGAAACAGGAGACTTATTAATGATCTATTGAGGACATTTAGACAAAATGACTTATTTTATATTTGCAAGTAATAAATTTATAAAATACTTTCCAAATAAATATGGAGTCTTTAAAAGAATAAAATATGTGATACTAGCTAAAACAAGGACTCATGTGCACTTAGTAAAAGATACGAGCGTTTATGAAATCTTTTCAAGAAGTTCAAAAGTTCTCCATTTTATACTTACTAAATCCTGTATGATAAAATTCTAAATAATAATAAGAATGCATGTAAATAAGAGGCATGTGAGGATAATGAAACTTGCATGAATAATGGGGTTTGATCAAACAACCTTGTTGATCAAAAATCACATTGTGATTTTGATAAATTACATATTGCTCAATAAAACATGCTATATTTGTCTGCAGTTACTCTTGGGAAAGACCCTTTTAAAAATGTAGAAAGTTTTGCTCTCTGTGATTTCAAATATTTGGTGTAAAATAATTTACTTAAGTTGTCTTTGAACTGTTTATGAAGATCGCCAGTAATTCATTAATTTGTAGCCAAGAATTTCATTAACACATGATTAAACAAAATGTGTTAGAGTTGGGGGAAAAAAAAGACAGCTTCCTACTCAAAGCCCACATGCTGATGCTTAAAGATTTTTTTTTTAAGACTATAAATCAAAGATTATTTGTTTTTAACTATAGATACAATTAAGTCTTTAGAAATACAAAAAACAAATGCTGGGGAAATGTGCGTGCATGGTAAACACTAAAATATTAACTCAGGGAGTATATGATTTAGTTGGATAAGTGGTGGAGAAATTTGTTTTATAATTAAAGCCCCCAAGTGTGGAAGAGTAAATCTAAAATTTAGAAAAACATATCTAGTGTTTATATTATGTCTGAACTTAGCAATTAGCATGAAAAACTTGTTTACTGTAATAAATTTGACAGTTTCTACCATTAGTTCTCATTCATACATTTATATTAGCCACAGCAAAATGCTAGCAAACAATGTTTTCCTTCACTGTTAATGATAACAAAAAGTAAAATAAAAACTGGCACCAAAGTGATACATACATACTTTATTTAAAGTAATTTAAAAGGAATTAGCACTTATAATTGTGTTTATTATTTGGATTTTACTTTCTACTTCCTGTATTAGAATAATTATAACCTAAAGATATTTTAAATAAGATTATGATTTTAATGTAAAATCAATCTAAATGTTTCATATGTCATTATAATTGGATAAAAGTAAAAGGTGTATCTAAAAAAATGAGAGGCGTAAAAATAAAGTTACCTAATGACAATAATGGCATTTAGTGCACTTAAAATTCAAAAGCTATATGATAGGAAAATAGTGCTTGACTTTTTTCACAGGCAACATATATTTAGAACGTTTTGTGTTAAGCTTAAAAATTCATTTCTTACTTGCTTTCTTATTCTTTATCTTGACTCTCAGAGTACAGACAGAAAGGTTATATTTCTATCATGTTTAATAAATCAAGTGAAAACATTATACATAAATTATGGATAAAAAGCTACTTACCTGCATAGAAATCTATTCCCACAGCAAATGAAGTTCCTGATATAGGCATCAAAGCATCCATTTTGTCACTTGGCTCCAGAGGTATTCCCCTGATTCCTTCATGAACAGAGTACATAAGAAATGACTCTATACCTAAATTGAGAATGGAGGGAAAGACAAAATGATTTTTTAAATTGAAATTGTTCTATTAGCATTATTTAAACTATCTTAATATCATTCATACATCATTTCTTAGCCCTTTATATTAATTATACACTAGACTTCTGAAAAATTGTAAGGTAAGTACATCTATGGTTCTCAAACTTGAGTATATATACATCAGAATTTGATCCTTTATATCTGAATCATATGCAGCGTTTTAAACCAATGTTATTTCAATTTAATTAATTAAGTAATTAAAACATAGATTACTGGATCCCACCTAAAGAGCATGGACATTGAATTTCTTAAAAGTTTGCAGATAGCAGTGATGCTACTGGTCTGCAAACCATTTTTCATAAACATTGAGGTAAAAATTTATTGAAAGATTGCCTGGCCTCATAACCAAAATCATCTGATCTATTCTAAAACTATAGCATCTCTTTGCTTAGTGTTATTATAAACTGGTTTTAGATTAATATATTACTGTTATTTTTCTAATAGAGTTAGAATCAAATACACCAAGTTCTTAATTTTTGCTAGTATCTTGTTTTTACAGCGAAAGTATGTTTTAAGCTACACACATATTTACAAGTTGACTAACAGAAGTCTGTATATTGAGGTTTACAAATTTGTCTATTATTTAAAAAAATATTTATATACATATATTACTAAAATTGATCCACCTGAGTTTCAATGTGTCTCTCCGATTTCTTAATTGTGTGAATTTTGCAGGCCATTTAACCTCTCTGTGTCTCAGTTTTCTCATTTCTAATATGGGGATAATAAATTTATTTTATAAGATTATTATGAGGATTAAATGAATTAAAATATTTAAGGTGCATAGAAAATTGTCTGGTATATAAGCACCGCATAAATATTTGACCTAAAATACATGACACTTTAAAAATATTCTTATATAGAATTGAAGCACTTTTAAAAAATAAAATTATGGTCACTGGATAGAAAGATCACTCTATAACCAAAGCCCTTTGGGACTAATAACCAGAGTCTATGACACAAGAAATAGAAACATATATTTCATAGGTTCCAGTTCTTTTTAAGTGATTTTCTCTCTCTGATAAGCAAATTTAGTCCTCTCTGAGGTTTTCTCTTAAATACTGAAAGAAAGCAAACATTACAATAATATAAATTACATTCCATTAGCCATAGCTAATGAACAACAGATTTTTTCATCAGTATTTGCCCATTCAAGTTGAAGGTAGCTTTTAGTAGATTTGAATAAAGGTTTGATAATAAACTGCTATTCCGGAAAATAACAACAAAAAAAAAATTAGTAAGTTCTACAAGGAGTCATACTTTAAATATTTCAGATACATTAAAAATTCCATATATGCGAGACTAACCCGTGTACTACTGTCTTAATTACAAGCTAATATTATTTATTTTTCTAATCTTAAGTGACAATCTAACTTTCATCAAAGAAGGAAATGTATCAAAACCAAGACTTTTAAGATTTTATACCTTGACACGACATGCGATTCTTTTGGAGATAATATCCCACTGTACACATGCAAGTTCTTGTAATTTCAGATGTTGGCAAACAAAGCTGAGAACATCCACCATTATTTAGTTGGCAGGAATTGCTACCTATACAGTAGGGAAACAGACAGAAGCAACATAAAATTCACTAAAAAAAATAAAGAGTATCATTCAATATCAGTAATTTGAGTCAATACATGTAATTGGTTTGTATAGGTTAATATCATAGTTCAATCCCCTGAATAATTTGAAGTGGCAAATTATGTCTGAATTCTGTCTTTCTAAAAGAATAAATGGAGTGCTAGTGTAGAGTATAATGATTATAAATAATATTATAGTCAATTTGCAGTACTGTTTAACTTTGAGTTTAAAATTGCTAAGAAACTAGATTTTAATTGTTTCTAACTCAAAAAGGAAATGATGACTATGTGATATGATAGAAGGATTAACTAAAGTTACAGTGGTAATTATATTGCAACATATTATGTATCAATTAATCACACTATATATCTCAATCTTATATGTCAGTTATACGTTGATAAAAAATTAAATAAGTAAATGAAGCTGCATGAGAAAATTTTCCTATTATTGAAAAGCTAAAGGAAATTGGTTTATCATAAATAGGTCATGAACCTCTAACACTTTCAGAAAACAGAAATAATGTAATATTTTTAATTCTAAATTTCACATTAAATCTACAGTTACTTTCTTTTCAAGAATAATTTATCCAAATGCATTAAATAAATTGCTAGTATATTACAAGCTCAATTCAAAGATCATGCAATTAAAAGAAAGGAGGTATATATACATATATATCTCAAATAAATATATATGTACTTAAAGCAAGAAATGCATTTTGCCATTCCTAGCACCATAATTCTGCCAAAATATTTTTTAAAACACACTCAGAAGAGTCATCTAACTAATTGGCATACCAATTATTCCTGTGTAGTAGCAATGACAAATATTAGTCAGGTAATCACAGGTAGGTATTCTACAAAGATACACCATTGAATTTACTATACCCAATGTGCTAATTAAAGCCAGTAGCATGAAGTTAAGTAATTTACAATCTTACCTAGTAAGTTCATTAAATTCCAATTTTTACACCATTTTTATTATTCTAGGATGTGCAATGCCATTTACTGGATGCTCAAGTATGAAGTATAAAAAATCCAATGAGAATAACAAAGCATGATGAAAGCTATTTAAAATAGTCCTTTATGGAAAATTCAAAATACCAATGCAACTCATTAGTTCTCATCTCCTGAATTCAAGGTAGTCTGATGGAATTTAACTGTTCAATTGAAACTGTCACAAGTTTTGTCAATTTTGAAGTGAGAAATAATTCTCTCTTAACCTGGGAGATTTCTCATCAGGAGATCTACCATCTTCTCCGCTTATTTCCTATAGCAGTCAGTTCAGTCAATGCTGAACTTTACCTTATGCATAGCTACAGCCTAGAATGAGTTGTCCTGAATTTTTACATGATTGTCTGTATCTTCTATATGAATTAAGATTAGTTAATTTATTCCCCTAGTGTCAGACTTATACTATTAAAATAAAATTTCTGACTTCTGGTTATTTTAATAATGAAACATTTATAGATTTGTAATAATTCAAAATTGACAATTGTCCGGATCTGGGATCCCGGGAATCCAAAGGGGGAGGCACAATTAAGAACGAGGCACAGAAGGGTCAGCTCAGCAAGGATCTGACAATCTTTATTTAGCAACCATGCATTTATATACTTGTGCTTATGTAAGCAATTAACCCATAAGCCATTGTTACAATAACAATTTTGTTACGATATTCTAAATTCCCTATAAGGAAGCAGCATTTGTGGTGAGAGTAAAAATACAGACATTCTTTACAAGAGCATGACCAGCAACATACTAAGGAGGCAGTCTCTTGATTCTCTGTGTCCTGGTTTTGGTTGGATGTTGACACAGGTCTACAGTTATTCTAAGCACAAGCTGCAGCTGGCATAAGCAAGACCGTCATGCGGGCCATGCCTCCTCACTGACTACCAAGTGCTCTCCCCTTGGGAGGTTACACTGGTTTGGTTATGCCAGTGCTCCCAACAGACAATGTACATATTTCATTTTACACAAAGTGTTTGAATGCATAGTAACACCATGGCAATATTTGAACGTACTCATTTGGATACAGATTTAATTTAACTGCCATCGAAGACTGAAAGGCAGAGAAAAGTTTGACAATTAGTGCTTAACTTTTTTGAAGAAACACAACATGCAGGTTAGAGGAAACAAAGGAAATGAAGAAGTAAAAAAACAAATTAGGGAAGAGAGGAAAATTATGTAAGTAAAATAAAATAGGGATTATATAAATTTCAGAGTATCAAGAATATCTAATAAAGAAACATCTGATACTGTATATTTTTAATGTATATGCAGTGATAGTAATTCATGTTGCATCACCTTTATTTTTTGACAAATAACAAAATTAAACTGTTTATAATTATGTTGTATAGCAATGATATGCATTACATGCATTATTAGTTTTGTATAGGAGAAATTGATAATGAAATAGAGAAATATTTTCAAAAAGCCATTATTTCCAAAAATATCTATTTCATTTAAACATATATTGATATAGGAAAAAATATTAGCTAGTTTTAAAAGTAATATTTAGGTTAGTCATTATCTAGTAAGTAGAATTACTATCTTGGCTTACTCTTTTGAAATATTACTGATGTTCACACCTCATATCTCAAATCTGTAGTGGAGCTAGAAAGTCTACTTGACTAACGAGAAGTCTCAGCTCTCCAGTGATCTATGTCAAAAATGATAAATGAACTAGCTAATTGTACTTTGAAATCCAAAGAGGTAGTAATGTTAACACGTTAAATAGTCCTAAATTGCTCATATTTCATACTAATGAAGCTTTTAAGCTTCCTGCTGTGATTCTGTTAATGGGACTGTCTTTAATACAGATGCTTTTATCAGCATATTCTTCTAGTAAAACTAGTATATTCACTGCATTTTAAGTTTAGTTATATTACATGATCCGTTTCTAAGTGCTAGAGATTCTTGAGAGTTTAGTAATACTTCCACAGTGTGAAGAATACACCATCACGCCTCCTTAAAAAATGAGGGAAAATCTGTTAAAATGAGCAAACTAAGTCAAACATGACATATAAAATTTTTCCTCCCAGAAACTTTATTGGAACTCTATCTAGAAAAATCTGATATATTAATTTCAATAAAATGTGTGTTCGTTCATGTTTTCAAAAAGTAAACATATAATTTTTAAATGTCTTGTTTGGAAATATTCATATGTATTCTGTTGTGAGTATAGACTCTAAACTAAATTTTTTTAATAGAACTGTAAGATTTTATACTTAAAGTGGTTATGTTAAAAATCATGAAAGTTCTGTGATATTTTATTTATTTTCCCAATTATATAAAAAATGCTCTATTGCTGAATTGCCAGTGAAAATATCTGTGTTCATTCTTACAATAAACAATGAACAAAAAAAAGTCAAAATACACATTTTTGCATAATAATTTGGGTGTTGATATTTTTTCAAGAATGAAAAGAACCCAATAAGTAATTCCTTCTCCCCTGAGAATATTCTCTTATATTTTTCTTTTTCTGCTACTCCTGGTAAGAAATGATTCCAGACTAAAACTGGCCCATGTTCTATAAGGAAGGCAATCATGGATCTCATCTTTATTTTGTCTTCTGATGGGCAGGAGTTACTGTATTAATATCTCTAGTAAATTTTGACTGCTTGATGGTTGTCAACTCTATTCAGAATTAGTAATCCTCTTGGTTTACTATTCTCATCCCTAATTCCTCTCTGATTTGGCCTATAGGTTAAAAATTCTTGCGATGAAAATCCCTTTAAATATTCTGGAATTTTTTCATTAAAAAAAATAAGTATAAGAAAATGAAGACTTTCATGGGAGAGACTAACATAAGAAAGTATAACAGAGAAAAATCTATTTTTCTAGGAAAGGATTTCTGTTAATGCCATGGATCATGAAGCAAAAACTAAGAAAGGACTAGCAGGTGTGGGGCTGTACTGGCTGACATCTCTAGTCTAATTGCCATTTGGGCAATGTGACAAGTCCACCTATGTAAACCATCTGTTAGTTCTCTCACTCCATTTCACTGCACACCATTTGGACAAGCAAAAAGCAAAATGTTTAGATCCAAATAATGTAGTGCTTTCAGATATGAAATTCTTATATTGATATAGTCCATTTGAAGCCCCTTAGTTCATTTAGTTCCTGGGCTCAATTATATATTGTATATATTTTACAAAGATCTTATTCTTATATTTTTTAATAAAGAAGTGGGTAAGTCTCCTCTTTGAAGACCTGACAAATTAAGATTCCTGGGGAAGCTTTATGAATGTTTTGAAAGCTCATTTTAAACCTATGACACAGGCATTTCTTTTGCAGCATTAATGACATTTTTCTCCTTTACATATTTAGAAGCAAAAATAGGAAACTTCAACTGTTGAATTGAGAAAATAGTATGAAAAAAGTGCACTGTAAATTCCAAAGATGATATGAATTCATTAGTGGAACTTACCTTGCTGTGCTTCTTTATCATATACTTTCATATGAACAACCCCAGAAGTCTTATTTCTTAGGACCGTGGGGTTTCTTCCATCTCTTTTGCTGCAGGTTCCCAGCTGAGCTAAGCTTTGATCTGCCCACCACAATTTCTTATCTATAAAAATGGAAAGGTTTTTTCTTTATGAAAAAGATAATCATCTTATTAAATAATAACAAATAGATCTTAAATTATAATACTTTCTGATTTCTATTTTTTTTAATTTCCAAAATTGTTTTTAAGGGCTATAGTAAAATCACCTTTACTTTTAAAAATGAATAATATTGTTACGTTTTATTGTCTAAAATTTCTTCCTTCCCATTTAAGGAATTTTTACTTAATTTCTGCTTTTACTTAAGAGGAATGATATAAAAATGTATATTTCAAGTTATTATGGAACATAGATTTTATTATTTACATGCCTTGAGCATGATGACAGTATTACACTATATTTGTAAATAAGTGACAAAAATCCAACAATCTAAACCACAATTACAAAAATATGCTATTCTTTAACTTTCCTTATTTTTTTTGCAGTTTGTATCTTTCTTAATTTTTTCATTAATGAATACTGTTACCTCACATTGAGTGTTTATTTGATTGTAAAGATTCTACAATGTGCTTCAGATAAAACAGTCCTGACCATGAAACTAGCATTCTAGTGACAAGTGTACATTTATTATAATATTATTTCAAACTGTTATTGCAAAACTCTAAGGAAACTATTATCATTCTTATTTCCTAGATGAAGAATCTGAGATTACTTGTCTATGGAGTAATAGAGATTAATTAATTACCTTAATCAAATTTACAAAACTAGTATTCCTATCTCTAAAACTTGTGTTTTTTCTAAGATTCCATACTGAATGCATTTGTAAAAATCAAGGTAATACAATATTTAAAATAAAGTACATCATTTTAAAGGTTCTGAATGATTTAGACTATTAAACAAAAACAGAATTAATGACATTTGAAACCTCATCAATTTTTACCAAGATTTATGGTTAACTTTTTGTTTAATTCTGTGAAAACAATAGCAACAACATAACTTTTTGTTTAATTCTGTGAAAACAACAGCAACAACATAGAATAATAAGGTACAATTATTCTCATTCAAATTTGAGGATATTTTGAGAGAGTCAAAGCCTAGTTCCAGTCATTGAAAGAACAATATTACAACAAAAATAATCATCAAATACTGAATCTGATTTTGTGCAATGCACAATTCTAAGCACCACAAAGTAATTCATTCAATCTTCACAGCCTCTGTACAAGCACTACCATTATTGCAGATAAACACGCCACTCTTGAGCAATACCCTCAATGCTAGCAATATCCTCTGAATATTATTACTAGATCATTTCCCACTTAAGAATACTGAGGTAAAGAGAGATTAAATAGTCATAATAATGTATAGTTCACTGAATACATGTGTTTCCACTTCTATTTCTTTCACCGTATCACTATGATGAAAACAGGACACACATACACACACACACAATACCATAAAGAATACATATAATAAACAAAAAAATGAAGGATACATTAAAAAAAGATCTAAAAGATGGTGCATGTTTGGAAATAGGAAAATGGTGAAACAAACAGATAAAGTTGCAACCTAGAATGTGATTTTATTTTATTTTTGAAATTACATGTTTATTAGTAGTTTTAACATGTAAATATTTAATATTTAAACCCACATAAAAGATAATTGTAAAGATGGTTAACTAAATATCATACAAAAATTACCATGTGCAACCCTTATGGCAATGGAATTAAAATCAAGAATAAACAGCTGGGATTATCTTAAATTAAAAAGCTCCTATACAGCAAAAGAAAATATAAGAAGATTAAGAAGACATCCTTCCAAATGGGAGGTGTAAGAAAAGGAAGTCTATTACACTGTTGGTGGAAATGTAAACTGGTGAAATCATGATGGAAAGAAACCAGGATTTACCTTAAAAATCTAAAAATGGAAATACTATACAACTCTGAATCTCAGGCTTGAAGCATCTGCCCAAAGAATATGAAATCATCAACACAAAACCCACATGTTCCAAAATGTTCATAGCACCATCATTTACATTATTTACACAAATGCAGCTGAAATGTCCACTGATGGATGATTGGATCAAGAAGGTGTGGTATAGAGCCTCCCTGGTGGCACAGTGGTTACGTCTCAGCACTATGAAACTATCACAGCCACTGCAGCAAAAGTTTGATCCCCACCCAGGGAGCTTACCATATGGTGCAGCAGACCACTCCTGCCTCACCCACTGCTCCCCTCAGCAGTGTACTTAGTAGATCCACCTGTTCTGCTCCCCACTCTGTCTCTGGTGGATCCTCTCACCATCCCCCCAGATCTCTGGCCTGCACCCCAGCTCTTGTATGCATAAATAAATAAATATTTTCTTAAAAAAAGATGTAGTACATCCACACCATGTATGATAAAGTCATAAGAAAGGATAAACTATAGCCATTTTCAGCCAAATGGAAGGAATTTGAGAAAGTTAAATGTAGCACTGTAAGTCAGAATGATAAAATCAAGTACTGGTCATTTGTACAGCAGAAAATTTTAGATGAATGTAAATTCAAAACACTTTCAAAAACCTTTAGTGTGACTATACACATAGATAGGTAGGTAGATAGATAGATAGATAGATAGACAGATAGACAGACAGATAGGATAGGTAGGGGTGTTGATGATGGGGAGGATATGCATGTATGGGGACAGGAGATAAGCAAATATCTCTATGTATTTTCATCTCAATTTTGCTGTGAACCAAAAATTGTTCTAACAAAATTAACTCTTTAGAAAATAAAAGAAGGGAATGTTGCCATATGTAACACTACAGATGAAATTTGAGGACAATGCTAAAAGGTACCAGTCACAGAAGGTCAAACTGAATGATTTCATATATATAGGTATATAAATAGCCAAAAATCATAGGAATAGAGAGTAGACACTTTGTGTGTCTCCTTGTATTCTGGACCACTGAAAGAAAACTACCTTCATGATTTGTTGAAAGTTTTAGTGGTATCTGAAAATAAGAGGGAAAGCAATCGATGACTGATAGTAAGTGAAAAAAGAAGGAAAGGGAGAGTAGTTTTGTCTTAAAATTAAAATGTCTGGTTGTGTCAGAATGTGGACGGATAGAGAAAAAGCTAAACTTGAGTGTATGTAGTAAGTTGTAGAAGGCTTGAGGGGAAGTGAATTTTATTTGCCTTGGTTTATAAAACCTGCACATAATGGGTTTGAAGAGAAACAAAGATATGTGTTGGAAATTTGACCATATTACATCATTTGGTCAGATTATTCATATGATGGAAAAGAAGACTGATGAATCTTTTATTGTAAAATATTTCTGTTAAGTGAGATCCTAGTCTTAAAATTCCTGTCACAGCAGCTATACAATGTTGATCAATCCAAGTAAATGTTTTGTGAAATACATTTGGCCAGTGAAAATGAAAACAAGCAAACAAAAAAAAAAAGTCTGTAAATAGATCAATCCAAATGATTTCTCTGTATAAATGAATTATATAATTAAAAAGAATCACACATAATCACTAAAAAAAAAAAAAAAGAGAGAGAGTAGAATTGAGATTATTAGGAAGTAGGTGAGAAAGGGAGTGGTAAATAGGGAATTAAAATTGAATGGATGCAAAGTTCCAGATATCTATTAAAGAATAAACTTTAGAGAACAGAAGATAACTGAAGAAAAACTCAGTTCTACAGTCAGTTTCCAGGGTTTGCTATGGGTTTGGCTTTGTCAGACCTTTTGTTTTGCTTTTCTATGTGATACCATCCAGGTCTTGTCTTTGTTCTACTGACTTATTTTGCTTAGCATAATCCACCACAGTTCCATCCATATTGTGGCAAATAGAAAGACTTTATTTTTGGGGCCTCCCTGGTGGAGCAGCGGTTGAGCACTGGGCAGTGGAGCTGTCGGCAGCTCACGATGTGAGTTCGACGCCCAGCCAGGGAGAATCCCACATGGCAGGGCAGACCTGTCCTGCCTCGCCCACTGCTCTCCTCAACAGTGTATTTCTGATCTGCCTGTTCTGCTCTCCGCTCTGTCTCTGGTGAACCCTCTCGCCGCCCTGTGCCTCTGGCCTATACCCCAGCTTGCATAAATAAATAAATCTTTAAAAAAAAAAAAAAAAAGAAAGACTTTATCTTTTATCACCAAGTAGTATTCCATTTTGTACATATTACTGATCCACTTATCTCTTTGCGGTCCTTAGGTTTTTTCCATGTTTGACTATATAGATTCAACACAACTTCTATTAAAATTTCAATGCAAAGATATAGAACAAACATTACTAAAATTCACTTGGAATGACAAAAACTCTGGATAACCAAAGAAGAAAGTAAGTGTGGTTACCTCATTTAATTATCATGAATGAGATGCGAATTGTTAAAACACTTTTTTTTTATATGAGCAGGAAAGTGAGAAGGTCACCTTACTATTATCACATAGCAGAAGTGCATTGTTAACTCTCAGTCAAGAAACAGAAGATAATTGAAGAAAAACTACATCACACCCAGGAGCAAAATGAAATAAACAGGGAAAATTCTCATGCAAGCAATAGCAGTAAGAGAAATAGGAAATAAACAGTAGCAAAATGAAAACAAACTAATATCCTCAGAGTTAAAATATATTACATTCTTGGAGCAGGAGCAGACATTTATAAACAAGGAATAAATTAGAGAAACCAAAACTGAATGCATAGAAAATAAAGCTATTAAAGCTGAAATATTTTTTTTCAGAAAGTTTAAGTTGGAAATACTCCAAGAGATTAAAAAATATATATCAAAAGAAGGAAAAGGGAAGATAATGAATTTTTACAATCTACGGTATATGAATTATGAGAAAATTGAGAAGTATTGGGAAAAATCATTAAAAGAATAACATTTTCCAGAACTGAAGAGAAAAAAGATTTCCAAGAGAAAAATTAAGAATCAATGGATATAACAGTAGAATAGAACTGGACTTCTCAATTGCAAAATTAAAACTGAGAAGACAATCAAGCCTTAGAATATTCAATACAAAATTATTTACAATCTTGATTTCTATTCTCACTGTCTAGGACTGAATGTTTGTATCATCCCAAAATGCACATGCATAAACCTTAATCCTCAGTGGGATGGATTAGGGGGTAGGGTCTTTGGAATGTAATTAGGTCATGAAGGTGGAATGCCCATAATGGGATTTGTGGCCTTATAAGGCGTGAGTTGACACTCTCTTCCTCTGCTCTCCACTACAAGAGACTATAGTAAGATTTGTCATTTACAAGCCAGAAGTTGGGCCCTCATTATCTATTGGCTCTGCTCACAATTTGATTCTGGACGATTCAAGTTCCAGAACTGTGAAAAAATAAATATTTGTTGGTTATGTAATTTGTTATAGCAGTTCAGACTGACTAAGTCATCAACTAACCAACTATTAGAGTAGACTAAAGACATTTTCAGACATTGTATTGGTAAATTTACATTGTCAGCACCCTTTCTCAGAAAACTGGTGGAAGTTGAACTTCACTGAAAGATCAGAATAAACTGGGAAACATAAGTTTTGTTTCTATAATATAGAATCTAGGAAACAAAGAAGATTTAATGGTGATTAGACATCCAAGGATGGCACTTGCAAATCTAAGAGAAACTATCTATACTGAAGCAGTATGTTAGAGAATTTCAGGACAAACGTATGTTGCAGAGAGGACTAGAGATCATTTTATTTCCAGCTCCCACAGAATTAAGTCATAAATGTTATCTACAACTTGAAAAAATCCATAAATACTGAGTAAATATCAAAAGACATAGTCAAAAGAGTTGCTTTTGACTACTGGAAATTTGTGGATGAGGAATAATAGAAGCATTCTTATTTGTGAATATTAACTACCTATCACCCTAATAGCTCCAAGCTCTCTATCCTGATTAACTATCCTTTTAATCGTTAGTCATATATCCAAGTACATGTACATATTTCTTCCTGGATATAACATTACCACAAACTCGACATTACCAAATTATAATCCATTTTATTTTTTCCACATAAGCATCTTTCCCAGCTGACTTCTTTTGTGAGTTTAATTCTTTTGTCAGCTTTAAAGTCATACTTTCAAATCCTAACCACTAGTGTATTAGTTTTTAAGGGCAGAGTCCTCCTGAATAGAATTAGTGCCCTTATAAAAATATCCCCAGAGAACTCTTGTACTATATTACCATGTAATGGAGAGAAAATATCTGTCTCTGACCAGTGCCTCGATCTTGGACTTCCAAGTCTCTAGAACTTTCAGAAATAAGAGCTTGTTGTCAAAGCCATCCAGTCTATGATATTTTTGTTATAGCAACCTGAATTGACTAAGATCACTTTCACAGTTATTGTTTTTTTCCTCACTACCTGCATGGCACTCTCAGATGCCTATTCAATCTGAACAAACCCACTTAATTCTTCACTCTTATTTCAGAAACATTTTATTTCCTCTCTCTTCCCACTGAAACTGCTAAACTCAAGGTCTTCTCACTTATTCTCCTGACAATCATTGTTAAGGAAACACTAAAGCCATCTTTCCAAAATGCAAATCAGAGCAAGCCATTCTGCCTCTTCAAACTCTTCAATGATATCCCCCTGCCAAGTCTTTTAGTGTGGTATAAAGGTCATTCATAATTTGGTGCCTGCTTAATTTCCATCACCAGATCTGTTATTGCCCCTAGTGCTCCATGTTCCAGGAATATTGAATTGCAGTCAAATTTCAATTTCCCAGGGTTAGCATGGCAAAAATCATGGACAAAAATAACCAAAAGGTAGTTTATTTATACAGCAAAATAATTAAATTTTTTTGAAAAGAGAAATAACTACAAATCAGATGGAGTTTATTATTTATAATTATATAGGAACCATTACATTTTACTCTGCAATTTTACATTGCAAATCAGGAACGCCCAGACACCTGGACAATCAGAAGTGGCTATGTTTGCTTATAGCAGTTTGCTAGCCTATTAGCAGCTCTTCCATACAGAAGCCTCTCTCTGCAAATTGTTTGAAGCCTTATGCAAAAACCATCCTCCTATGGCAGTGATTGAACTAAAAGTCCCTTTGCCCTGCTTTCCACAAGACTTTTTTTTTTTTCTTAAGCAGAGAATTTGGAGGTCAGTGAAGGTTGGATGGAGAGCATTGCAGAACAAATCCCAGAATTTTGCTTTGAAGACTTTATGACCTTGAACTGACAGATATGGCCCTAAACTCTTTCCACGCATTGTTATATTGAGAGGCTTGCCTCATTGAAAGCTGAGGGGGCAGTCTAGGGTTATAGGAAGAAAAACTTGAGAATGGCAGGTAATTTAATTTCTAAGTTGATGGCTTGACTGTGTTGCCCGTGAACTAGTATTTCTGCGATCATGAAAGAGAGAATGACAGTGAGAGGGAAGAATTAAATGACTAAAATAAGGCAGCTCCAAATAAGTGCTTGCTGGGATGTTTAGAGAATAACACAGAGTTTGTTCAATGAAAACTGATATTACCTTTCATTAGAAAAAGGAGGAGGGGGAAGAGAAGGAGGGAGAGAAGGGTTGACAAACTATAGTAATCAGTTTAGATAACAGCAGATTATTTAAACTTTTTAACTGAATACACTTGTATTACACATTTATCTTATATAACAGTTGTATTTGTGTCTGAACTATGTTTTAGCTGTGTCCTCTTTTGATTTCACATTATACCTGCCAGTAGGTTAATATACAGCTGCTTGTATTTATAATTTTCCAAAATGATTTCTAAACATTCTTATCTCTTTTTTGTATTTTCCCTGAATTTATTCCCCTTCTGGACTTCTCACCTCCATTGCTACATCCACCTCTATCGACATTATCTGAATAATGGATCCATATGCATATTTCAGATTCAGTTCAAATGATACCTCAGGGTAGAAACTTTGGTTGATCCCAAGAGTGGTTAGAGTGGTTCACTGTGATCTCCTGTGTTCAATTATAGCATCATGGTCCTATAGAACTTTAATTTTCATGTATGTTTCCTTGTTTACAACATGAGACGCTTCAGAGAAAGACGTATGTCTTATTAAATCTTATCCTTTATATACATGCCATTGTCACTCACATGGATGGCCTCCATGGCTGGTTCAGAGTCACTATGGTAAGCAAAAAAATATGGCTTGGAACCACACACATGTGTTTTGATACAGATACCGTCACAGTTCTGTGAAAGGGGGAGGAGCATAGAAAAGGCACCATTTTCCCTGCCCCCTACCCTTTACATGGAGTCATTTTGGATTACAAATTCCATTATGCCATGTACTAGACTTCCCAAGAAGAAGAGCTACTGGGAACTAGAGGCAAAGCTGAGTGGTCAGGTGAACCTATATAACACGGACAGCAGATGGGCCTGCTCATTTGCTTCTGCAGCCCAACTTGTACCCTGATACTGTTTGATAACAGGATAGATGGTGTCTGACTATCTGCTGGAATTAATACTTTCTCTCTCTCCTCATATAGCTCCCCTTGAAACAAACTTTTTGTTTAAATTTCTCTCTGCATGACTGTTTTTGGTCCTACTGTGTAGGTGAGGATTTATACCTAAGTCATCCCTTCTTCCCCTGGGGGTACCCTGTAACAATACTTCCTGTGACACTTGTTCTCTGGGTGACCTTACACAATTTACTGACACTATTTCTACTGTTCTCTTCATTTGTAGTTGTGGGAAATTCCACCACATTCATATAATAGCCGAGTGATTTGAATAGTAAGAACAATGATTGGTAGTGATATTGAATAAATGAATTACAAAAAAAAATCCGAAACTTATGACTATATTGATTTTTTTACATAAGCAGTTCAGAAAAAAATATTTTTACCCACTGGCAATAGTAATGTGTATGGAATATTTTTTTCATAGTGACAGATAAATTTGCACTTTTTTCCTATGATTTTACACTGCTTCTTTCGTGGCTAGTGAAGGATAACAGAAAGGGCCAATCTAAACTATGCCTCTTAAAAAAAAATGACTGTTTGGTATAAGGATTATTTTGAACTAAGTAAATAGAGAAAAAACAGACATGGAAGAAAATCTGAAAACTGAGAATTTATCTTTTTATAAGGAAGATTTGCATTAGAAAGGGGACTTTAAGAGGAAGAGAACTAGTACCACTGAGAACACTTGTGTTCTTTGTGTCCCTTGTGTTCTTTTCTATTCCATTTTGTGCCCTTTTCCCTCCCCCCGCCTCCTCCCCCCCCACTCCACCCCCCCGGCTGATTGTCTCTCTCCTGTTTGGTTTCGTTATAGTCCTGTTATAAGTGAAACCATTCAATATTTTTATCTTTCTTTCTGGCTTATTTCACTGAGTATGATCCCCTCTAATTTCATCCATGTCGCTGCAAATTGCATGTGTTTATCTTCTTTGAATGCTGAATAGTATTCCATTGTGTATATGTACCACATCTTCTTGATCCAGTCATCTATTTGTGGACCTCTGAGTTGCTTCCATACCTTTGCTATTGTGAACAGTGCCACAATGAACACATGGGTGCATGTATCCTTTCAGATTAGTGTTTTTGTGTCCTTTGGTTAAATTCCCAAAAGTGGAATTGCTGGGTGGTATGGAAGCTCCATGTTTAGCAGTTTGAGGAATCACCATACGGCTTTCCACAGTGGTTGGACCAGTTCACATTCCCACCAGCAGTATAGAAGAGTTCCTTTTTCTCCACATCCTTTCCAGCATTTGTTGTTGCCTGTATTTTTAATGTGTGCCATCCTCACAGGTGTGAGGTGCTATCTCATTGTGGTTTTGATTTGCATTTCCTTGATTACAAGTGATGTTGAGCATTTTTTCATGTATCTGTTGGCCATTTGCTTTTCTTCTTTGGAGAAGGACCTTTTGAGCTCTTCTGCCCATTTTTTGATTGGGTTATTGGCTTTATTTTTGTTGAGTTGTGTGAGTTCCTTGTAAATTTTTGTTATTAGTCCTTTATCAGACGTATTATGTGCAAAGATCTTTTCCCAGTTGGTAGGGTGTCTGTTAGTTTTGGTTAATGTCTCTTTTGCTGTACAGAAGCTTTTTATTTTGATGTAATCCCATCTGTTTATCTTGTCTTTCACTTCCTTCGCTTTGAGGGATGAGTTTTTCAAGATTTTGCTGAGATGTATGTCGTGTAGAGTTTTGCCTACATTTTCTTCTATACATTTTATGGTTTCAGGTCTTACATCCAAGTCTTTTATCCATTTTGAGTTGACTTTTGTGCAGGGGGTGAGGCAGTAGTCTAGCTTCATTTTTTGCATGTGGCTGTCCAGTTTTCCCAGCACCATTTATTGAATAGACTGTCCTTGTTCCACTGCATTTTCTTTGCTCCTTTGTCAAAGATTAGTTGTTCATAGATATGTGGCTTTAATTCTGGGTATTCTATTCGGTTCCATTGGTCTTTCTGTCTGTTTTTGTTCCAGTATCATGCTGTTTTAATTATTATGGATTTGTAATATAGTTTGAAATCAGGGAGTGAAATTCCTCCATTTTCTTTCTTTTTAGTTAGTAGGGCTTTAGCTATGCGAGGTTTTTTTGTGGTTCCATATCAATTTCATCAGTAGTCGATCTATTTCTTTGAAGAATATCATTGAGATTTTTATTGGAATAGCATTGAATCTGTAAATTGCTTTGGTAGGATTGCCATTTTGATAATGTTAATCCTTCCAATCCATGAGCAGGGGATGCCTTTTCATCTTCTTGTGTCTTCTATTTCTTCCAACAGAGTTTTGTGGTTTTCTTTGTATAAGTCTTTTATGTCTTTTGTTAGATTTATTCCTCGATATTTGATTTTTTGGTTTCGATTTTGAAGGGGATGGGTTTCTTAATTTTTTCTTCTTCAGATTGGGTGTTTGCATATAGGAAGGCTACTGATTTTTGTGCATTGATTTTGTATCCTGCTACTGTACCGAACTGGTCTATTATTTTGAGTAGTTTTCCTATGGAGTTTTTAGGCTTTCGTATATATATTATCATATCGTCTGCAAATAGAGCCAGTTTAATTTCTTATTTTCCTATTTGGAAACCTTGAATGTCTTTCTCTTGTCTAATTGCTCTGGCTAGGACTTCCAGTATTATACTGAAAAGTAATGGTGAGAGTGGACATCCTTGCCTTGTTCCTGATCTTAGGGGAAAGGTCTTCAGCTTCTCACCGTTGAGTATAATATTGGCCGTGGGTTTGTCGTATATGGCTTTTATTATGTTGAGGTATGTTCCTTCTATCCCAAGGATTTCAAGGGTTTTTTTCATAAATTGGTGTTTCACTTTGCCAAATGCTTTCTCAGCGTCTATTGGTATGATCATATGGTCTTTATTTTTCTTTCTGTTGATGTGTTGGATTACATTCATTGATTTTCGGATGTTGAACCATCCTTGTGTCCCTGGAATAAATCCCACTTGGTCGTGGTGTATTATCTTATGGATGCATTGTTGGATCCTATTGGCCAAGATTTTGTTGAATATTTTTGCATCAGTATTCATTAGGGAGATTGTTCTGTAGTTTTCTTTTTTTTTATTGTTTTTGTCTGGTTTTGGTATTAGAGTAATATTTGCTTCATAGAATGTGTTTGGTAGTACTCCTTCCTTCTCGATTATTTGAAAGAGTTTATAGGGACTATTTTGTTTTTGAATATTTGTTAGAATTCATTTGTGAAACCATCTGGTCCTGGGCTTTTGTTTTTGGGGAGGTTTTACTTTTTTAATTTTTTTTTTGTTTTTTTTTTGTTTTTGGGGAGGTTTTAAATTACTGTTTCAATTTCACTACTTGTGATTGCTTTGTTTAGATGTTCAATATCTTCTTTATCTAGTTTTGGGTGATTGTATAGTTTTAGGAATTTGTCTATATCCTCTAGGTTGTTATACTTGTTTTCGTATAGCTGTTTATAGTAATCCCTGTTTTTTTTTTTTTATTTTTGCTGTGTCCGTTGTGATTTCTCCTTTTTCATTTATGATCGTATTTATTTGTGTTTTCTCTCGTTTTTTCTTCGTAAGCCTGGCTAATAGTTTGTCTATTTTGTTTATTTTTTCGAAGAACCAGCTTTTGGTTTCGTTAATCTTTTGGATTTTTATTTTTTATTTCCATTTCATTTAGTTCTGCTTTGATTTTTATTATTTCCTTTCTTAAACTGTCTTTTGGGTTTTTTTGTTGTTCATTTTCTAGTTCTTTGAGATGTGAGATTAAATTGTTTCTTTGGGTTGTTTCTTGTTTCTTGATGTGAGCTTGTAATGCTATATATTTTCCTCTTATTACTGCTTTTGCTATGTCCCAGACGTTCTGGAAAGTTGTGTCCTCGTGGTCATTCAGTTCTAGGTATTTTTTAATTTCTTCTTTGAACTCTTCGTTGATGCATTGGTTTTCCAGTAATGTGGGTTTCAGCCTCCATGAGGAAAGGAGGTTTCTTTTTTCCTTTTTATGATTTATTTACAGTTTGACTCCTTTATGATCGGAGAAGAAGGCTGGAACGAGTTTGATCTTAGTGTATCTGTTGAGGTTTTTTTTGTGGCCTAATATGTGATCGATCCTGGAGTATGTTCGTGCACACTTGAGAAAAATGTGTATTCAATTTTTCGGGCGTGAAGTGATCGATAGATATCCGTTAATCCCATGTGGTCTAGGTCCTTATTTAGTGCTTTAATGTCCTTGGTTACTTTTTGTCTTCTTGATCTGTCCAATAGAGAAAGTGGGGTGCTGAAGTCTCCTACTATGTATATATATTCTTTAATGTCTGTTTTCAGGGATGATAGTAATTGTCTGATAAATTTTGGTGCTCCTTCATTTGGGGAGTATATGTTGATGATTGTTATATCCTCCTGTTTTATTGTCCCCTTTATCATGATATAATGAACAGCTTTGTTTTTTTTTTACCTTCTTAAGTTTGAAGTCTATTTTAACTGTTATAAGTATAGCTTTCCTGCCTTCTTTCTTGGTCCATTTGCTTGTAGGATTGTTTTCCATCCTTTAACTATTAATCTCTGTTTATCTTTCGCAATTAAGTGTGTTTTTTGTACACAGCAGAAGGTTGGGTTCTGTTTTTTGATCCATCTTGCTATGGTGTGTCTTTTAATTGATGTGTTTAGACCATTTACATTTAGAGTTATTACTGATATACTGTCATCCATATCTTTTGTTTGTGGTTCTAATTCTTACTTTTTTCTGTGTTTTCTGGTCTTTCTTCTGTTGGTTTTGTCTTCATGACTTCTAGTATTCTTTGGAGTGGGGGTTTGGTAGTGATGGATTTCTGTAGTTTCTGTTTGTCGGAGAATGTCCATGTTTTTTCTTCATAGAGGAATGAGAGCTTTGCAGGGTAGAGTATTCCTGATTGACATTTGTTGGCATGTAGTGTGTTATATATGTCCCTCCAATCTCTTCTTGCCTGTAGTGCTTCTTCAGAGAAATCTGATGTCAGCCTGGATTGGCTTTCCTTTATAGGTTATTTGTTTCTTTGCCCTCATCATTTTAAATATATTTTCCTTGTCTTGAATTCTCGATAGTTTTACTATCATATGTCTTGCAGTTTTTTTTTTCTTTCGTTGTAATAATATGGAGATCATCTGGCTTCCTGTATGTCAATTTTTGTTTCCTTTTTCATGTTTGAGAAGTTCTCTTCAATTATCTCCTTGAGAAGTTTCTCTGTTCCTTTGTCTCTCTCTTCTCCTTCTGGGATCCCTATGTTTCTGATGTTCCCTTTTTTCATGGTGTCAGATAGTTCTTGAAGCTTTTCCTCATTCTTTTTCCTTTGTTTTTCTCTTTCCTTTTCTTCCTTGATTCTGTTAGTATCTTTATCTTCCAGAGTGCTTATTCTTCCCTGCATATCTTTTAATTCACTTTTCTGGCTTTCCCTGGATTTCTTGAGCTCCTCTACTAATGTTTTTAAATCTTCCATTTCCTTCCAATTTCTTCTTTATGGTTTCATTCTCATTCTTCAGTCTTTTTAAATCTTCCAGTTCCTTCAATTTATTCTTTATGGATTCATTCTTGTTCCTCAGCTCTTTGTTCTTTTCATTTAATTCTATCAATTTTTTTTTTGTGATGGCTATTTTGAAGTCTTTATCTGTTAGGTGGATGTAATCTTCTATGTCCATATTAATGGGTTCTGGAGAGGGATTTTCTTTCTGTGGTGTATTGTTTTGAGGGTCATTTGTGACTTTTTTCGTTCCCATTGTTGGTTTTCTACTTTGCTCTTTTCGTAGTTTTCTACTGGTGCTGGTGGGCATGACTCCTGGTTTTACTTGCTCAGGACTGTTCCTGGTTCCCAAATGTCTGAGTTGCCTTGGCTGTGTCTGGGTATCTTCTGGATTTTCTTATTTTGCTTTGTTGAATTTTTGTGTTTCTCGTCGCGTTTCTCCAGTGTGTTTCAGGTTTCAAGTTTAATTAGGGAAGATGAAGGGGTGGTTTGTAGTAAAAAAGAAAGAAAAGAGAAAAGAGAGAAAGGAAAAAAGAAAAAAAGAAAGAAAGAAAGAAAAAACAGGGAGGGGAAAGAAAAGGGGAATGAAGATGAAGAAAAGTAGGAATGAAGGACCAAGAGAAAAAGGTAGGTTAAAAGAAAAAAAAAAAAAAAAAGATAATAATAATAAAATAGTAAAAAATAAAAATAAAAATAATAAAGAAAATAAAGTATTGGGGAGATGTGAATTTGGAGTTCTGAAATCCTTTTGCTCTTAGCTTCTGGGGTCTCTGCTTGGGTCCCCTGCTGGACCCCTCCTTTCTAGCGACAGATGTTGTTGTCTGGCTGTTGCTGCTATCATTAGTCCTTGCTGGGAGTCTTTCTATTCTTTCTCCCCTCCCCCCCTTTTGTTTTCCCCCTTTCCTCCAATGTTTGCCTGGGGCTATTCCTGCCCCTGGGGTTATGTCTGGTGGGGAGGGTTTGGGAACTCCTGGTCTTAGTTTCTTTTCTGCTGCTTGGGGCCTGCTACTCCACAAAGAGGTGCAGGGGTGGAGGCTGTGGGTGGCTGTTGATCAGCGTTTCACATCCCCTAGTTTCTAGGGTGCCAGTGTGTAGCCACCTGGAAGTTGGGGGGGGTGGGGTGGCAAGTGCTGGGCCTGCTGTGGTCTTTTTTTGTTTGTTGTTTTTTGCCGTCCTCCGGGTGCCAAGATGCTGATGCTTTGCAGGGGAGGGTGCAGTCAGAGATAGTTTCAGCAGGAGATAGTTTCAGCAACAGGTATGGGAGGGGTTTTGAGGCTTGTCAGTCAATAGTCCTTAAATGCCATCCTTCCCATCAACTTGGGATCAATTTGCATTCTAAAGCCCAGAGTGTTTGAGGTGGTCTCCGCAGGAGGTTTTCCAGCCCGACCATTTTTTTCTGGCTAATCTATCACCTAGCAACTAGTGGGGGATGTTTCTTGCTTGGACTTTCTCCCCTTTAAGATGTTACCTAGCTCCAGGTGGGGGATGGGACGTAGTGCTCCCGCTTTCCTGCTCCTCAGGGCTGCCACACAGAGAGGGGGGGCGTGGGGTGGGGGAGTGGGGGTCGCGCTCCCAGTTGGCTGGCCTGAGCCCCCCGACCTCACCGCAGTTTCTAACCTTGTATTCAGTGGCTCTCAGGGGAAGCTGGTTCGCCCTCCTCTCCTTTCTGCTGCTCCTTTGTGTGGAGTCTGATGTCTTTTCTCTTCTCTTTACTCTGACTCTTCGGTTTATTTTCAAGTCCAAGGCACCCCCAGGGTTGATTGTATTGCATAGAATATCCGGTTCTCTTCGAGTCAGCTCTCAAAGTTAGGGATATTTTTCTCCATAAATCGATTTTTTGTGGGAGAGCCTGATCCTAGTGTCTGTTCGCTGCCATGTTTCGGCGGCATGTCTCCTTTCTTCTTTTTAAATGAAAGTGGAGCTATACAGCAATTTAAATCTATTATATTACTACTCAAAAAATATGCATTTTCTAATTTGCTCCTTTTTGAATGTCATAAACATGAAAAGTGTATTTTTTCCCTAAAGATGATACCATAAAATCTATCCTTTAGTAGTTCACAATGGAGAAACAATCACTATATAATGTTTTTAAGTATGGCAAAGCTGAAATGAGTTAATTATTCCATTTATGTTAATTAGACCATTATCTGATCTCTAATATAATCTGGTTAAAAAATGTTATGATGTACTTTGAAATTGTAGTATTTATCCATTCTGTTAGATAATTAACATTAAGAAGAACAACATATCGGAACACAGCAATTTAAGGTGACAAAAATTGCTGGAATAGTATCACATATAGTCCTTTAGAGATTTCTTCTAGTACTTTTAATGTAAATTTTGATGGGCTATTAGTTTTCATTAATGGTAGTTTGAGTACTTAGAGAAGACAACTGTGTACTATACTTAGTGCTGGGCAAATTGCCTGGATATGTTTCATATATTACTGTTACGTTAATGAATAGTGTTATGGCAATTAGAAGACTGATGGCTTAGAAAATTTAGGTGGATATATTTGAAGTTCCTTGGACTAAGTGTCATTGCTCAATGTACATAAAAAGTTACTTATTCCATGTTGAAAAGTATGACTTCAAAGAGAATCACCTAAAATATATAGCATAATTATAGTGCATTTAAAATAAACTGGTTTGTATATATCAAATTACAGATAGAAATGCAATACAAATATGACAAATCACTGGATATTTTGCTAAAAGGTGAACTTAGACACAATTGCTAATTAAGTAGAATAGTATTTGAATCTTTTAAAATGCTATTATTTGTTCAGGTTTTTAGTACTTGCCTTTTCTTAAGAAGAACATGTTTACATAACTCAGTCAGGTATAAATACACAGTCATAATTATATAAGTATCTAGTATATAGTTTCAGTGATGATTGCTCACACATCTAAGAGAATTAAAATTATTTTCCATCCTGCTGAGATAGACTGCAACAGGGTTTGTTTCTCTGACCTGTACCAGACTCATATTTAAAGGAACTATTCTCAAGCATTATATTACAAGTATCCTGAATAATATTTTGTAAATTCATGATCCATTGTCCAGTGATAATTCACTCAAGAAATGTACAACTTCGTTTTAAAGTCATATTTTTAAATCTATGCAATTTTAATCAGCATTCAACTTAATTTTAGAGAATTTGAAATCAATGTTACGAACTATGAGTTCTTCAACATTAACTTTGTTTTAAATAACTATAATTGTTTTCTTCATATGACTGATTTTATGGCTTATTATTTATATAAACATTAGCCATAACAGCTTGAAATAATCATATTTACTAGAATTTTCTCTTTTTTATTAAAGTACATAATCAGTAATGGTAACATTGTATATGACAAATTTGAAATAAATTTAAGCACATGGGGCAGAACTAATTTCATCATCATTAAGATTTCATACACATGAAAACTAAAAGCTTTCCTTTAGAAAAGTTATTATAGATTACTACTTTTAGCTCATATGATATACATAGATTAACTCTACATAGAAAACTATACCAGTTTAGTAGATTACTTTGATGGCAGCAGTAAATCTATGTAAAAGATTAGACATTTTTCAAATATAGTAAAGTTTTCATGGAGACAGAAAGTTGGATGCCCATGGTATTAAAACATAGTTCAGGTTATCCTACAAACAAAATGTAATCGAGAATTTGGTGAGTTAATTTATATTTCATTTTCTCTCTTTCTCCCAGGAGGTCACCATATTGATGCCAAACTTAGTGCGGACACCCAATCTGCATAGTGCACTGCAGCCCAGAACTCCTGGGCTCAAGCGATCCTCCAGCCTCTGCCTCCAGAGTAGCTGAGACTATGGCGCTCGCCACCACGCCCAGCCATTTTTTCTTTTTCTAAAATTTTTCTCTCAAATACTTGAATACTCACTCCTTCACTTTCTTCAGGCTCAACTATTATTTCCCAGTGAAAACTGTTGTGACCTTTCTACTTAAAATTGTGATTCTTTTTCTTGACTCCTTCCTCCCAGTCCAACACCACATAGTTTTTGTTTTGGTTTGGTTAAATTTCCTCCATTACTACCTTTCACCATCTACTAAACTTTATCTCACTTGTTTATTTGTTTATATACTCTCCCCTCCCCCCCTGAGAATATGGGCACCTTAATGATAGGGAATTTTTACCAGTTTTATGTCCTGCTGTATTCCCTGAACCTAAATAAATAATCCTTGATAAATTGTTGAAGTGAGTAAATGGGCCATCGTGACATAAAAATATGCTATGTGTATTATAAGATATAGTATTTAAACTTAGAAATGAGTGAGGCAAATCCTGATGATTTCATTAAATTATATTTAAAAGGAAGAAAACAAACAAAAGAAGTGGACTTGCGTTTCTTCTCTGCTACCCTATTTTCCCCTAAAGACAATTTTATACTGTCAGCTCTTATAAACACAAGGTGTTCACTTTTATTTATTTTTAAAAGTAACTTCGCTTCCAACTAAAATTTGTGATGATAAATCAGCAATCACAATATTAGGCTTCATACAGATGAGGATCAGAAGGAACCATTTTTGTATATTGCAAATATCTCAACCTCAGGACTATTGATATTTATGTCCAAATAGTTTCTTCTTATGTGTGATCATCAAAACCTTGTATGATGTTCACCAGTATCCAGTGTTTTAATGACTAGAATTTGAGTAGCTCCCCTCTCTAGCCAGCAATTGTGACAATCTAACTTGTCTACAGAGGTTTCCAAAAGCTCCTAGGGGTCAAAATGACCTTGGATTGAGAATCACTGATACAGTGGAAAGAACTGTAACTTTGGAGTTAGACAGAATTGTGTTACAGACTATCAGTCATTGGAAAAAATAATACTTAATAGCCCAGCTGCGAGAAAGTATGTTTAGCAGCCTAAAACTTCACAAACACCAAAGTTTTTATTTTGTTTTTGAATTATTTAGCTTATTTACATCTAAGGATTTGTTGTTGTTGTTCTTTTACTAAGCTGATTTTTTTTTCCTCTGAGAACAAACACAACCAAATATAACCATTTTCTTCTTGCATTTTTATATATGCATGTATCTATATGACAGAAATGACTATTTTATAAATTATCTTACGTTCTTCCCTTTTCAATTCAAATCCTTCTATTGAAAGTAATTTCTATTAATTTCCAAATACATATTAAGTAATTCAATAGTTATGTTTGTTTTCATGCTACATAAACATTTGCCTGCTTTAATAGAAAATGCATTTTGATTTATGTGGCAGATGTTTTTGAATATAAATGGTCATTGTTTTATTTATTCATATATTCTATTGCTTCTGAAATGTACTCAATGTAAAGTACCTTGTTGTGTGTCTTGATGATGTATGAATCTATGAATAAAGTGTGGTCCCAAATCATGGACAAATGTGACATGTCCACATATTCGAAATGGTAAAAATTATTCTACTATATCAAAGTACAAAGGGGTTCAGTGGAATAAAATTTGCAAATCACACTGAGATAAAGTGGAAGTAGGCCTGGCAGGGTGGTATTTCACCAACTAGGATCACTGATATACATGGAAGCCAGAGAAGAAACAAAGAATAGTGAGACAAAGAGAAATAAATAGAGCATAATCTGATACAGGGGAACAGTTTGCTTAGATGCATTGCACCTGGATGATGGATAGATGTAGAGGAGGAGCAAATGAAAAGTAGAGTTTGTGACAGGGAGACTCTCACTGGTCGTAGAAGCAGCACTTAAGTGAGTTAAGATCCCTGAGTGGAGTCTCAGAAGACAAGGTTTTCATGAATTTTGTTTGATTCCTTTATCTGTAACGTGAAACTAATAATGCCGTGACAAATAACTTTCAGTGAATGAAAAAGAGGGAAAAAGCATTTAGGAGTAATTTGTTACTGCTTATTTCGAGTTAATTTGGATTCTACATAGGGACTGGACACAGTTAAGGTGCTATTGCAATCTCCAGACAAGAAAGTATAAGTGCTAAACTAGCTTGTGAAAGAAAAACAAACTAAAGAAACAACAACACAACAAGTAATGAGACAAAATTATTAAATTTAATAAAAGGGAAATTGGTAATACATAGAACAGAGGAAGGGGGAGGATTAAAAGAAAGAATTAAGGGAAGAGGGGAGGCAGGAAGGAATCTCATGAAAGAAATAATTAAGGGAAGAGGGGTGGCAGGAAGGAATCTAATAAAAGCAAGGACTCATTTAAAACTGGGTTTTAGCCTCTATATGTTCAGAAGCAGAGAAGTATTTGGTAAGTTTTAATTAAAAACAAAACAAAAGCCAAAAACCTGTACTTGATAACATGCAAAGTGTACCTGCCAAATCCACTACAGAAGAAATGACTCCTTAAATGGAAGATTGAGGTCAAGAACCTCCAAGTTATCACTCTTGAAGCTTGTCACGATAAGACAGCACACAGGATACTTTTCGACTAATTTCAGTGTGAGTCTGCAAGTGTTCAGCCTAAGGATTTTAAGAAGACTAACAGCACCAGATTGTCTGTCACTTGCTATCATTTATAATGTCCTAAAGATGCCATGACAACTTGCCATAATAACTTATCTTAGGAAGTAAAGTAGAAAAAATATTTTTGATGATTCCTGAAAACCAATTTACTGGCTTGTTTATTGTATACATATTTTTTAAATTTCCATAACTATTCATAAAATATCTGAGAAAATTCATAAGTATGAAGATTGATATGCTAGATATGCTTTATTTTTAATAAATCCTAACATTAGTCATTGCATCAAATAATATTTTGCAGAAAAGAATAGAGATACAAATGATAAAAGCATATTATTGGGAAATTAGCTGAGAGCTGAAATGTTAGTGTAGATAATGACTAATTTTTTGCCATTAGCATAGAGTTCCTTTCTCGTCAGCAGAGATATTAGACAATTATAAATGCTTTGTTGTAGAAACTCTAGTGGGAACATTTGAAACATTTAATCCTCAACAATGTTAACACTATATCCAATCCTATTGAGTCCTATTGAGTAAGATCTTCAGATCCTCAGATGGTACTGGAAGCATTTTAATCTGACAGCCTTCACTTTCCCATGGCAAACTATGCATATATTGTCACTATCATGGTGACTTCAAATGTGTGAAATGAGCCAGTAAGATGTATGAAGATATGTCTTTAATGGTTACATTAGTTAAAGTCTTTCAAAGTCTCCATAAAGGGCATGTGATTTATTTTCTAGCCTGATTTAAAACAAGCATGTACATAAACATATCAACAGAAGCCAAATTTCCACTCTACACAGTTGAGTTGTTTCTGATAGGAAACTGAAGATGAATAAAGAAATTCCCTTTGATTTCCTTGACTGATCCTAATAATAGGCAAAATTCAATATCTTTCTAATATTTACACATTAAACCTATTCTGGAAAATTGCAAATTGAAACAAGTCGAAAGCATATTTAAGTTGAAATTGATAACAGAAAAGTTGAGCTGTGAGGAAGTTAAGTAACCCTAGAAAAAGTATAACTAAGGAAATTTTTTTTTCCTTTACCTGTGACTCAAAGTTTCTTTCATTTTAGAGAAGTTAACCAATTGCAAGTGACTCTATATTAGATGGGTATTGGAGATAGCTAGTTATATATCTGTAAGAAGTACAAACCTATTGTAAGCAAGTAATTTAAACAATTTTATATTGTAAACATTCAACATATTCTCAACTAGAAGTTGAAACTGAGTAATTTTGCTTAACTTCTAAAGTAGATTGATATGAATTCTGATTAGCATAATTATACAACTGAACTTTATTTTTATTCACAAATTTCATTCTCTCTTGTATCGCTTCAACTTAAAATATAGTTTGTTTAAAGCTATTTCCTGCACCCTTGATCAACCCATTAGTGGTAAAACCATATAAGACTGAAAAGACATTGTAACTCATATGGTTAAGGTAATATTTTTGCAGGAAAGAAAACTTAGTTCAGTACTTCTTCCAGATCTATAGAGGTAATTGAATAGTAGGAAACCTAAAGTCTATTTTTAAATTGATAAATATGATAATTTAATTATCTATAATGTTATATTTAATTTTAAAAGTAATAATTTAGCAATATATTAAAGACTACCAGCCCATTTTATATCATTCATACATGCAAACAGGAAGAGAGACAGATAGATGTTGATGATAACTAGATATTCCTTGATATTCAAGAATGTCATTTTAATTTTTGAATTCTTATTTATTAATATCATAGTAAACAATTCAAGAGGTGACAAAGCACCATAAAATAATATAGATTCACACTTGAATCTCAATGAAAGTAACTGTGCATATGAAGAAGTAGCAGAGAACAATGAATAAATAGCTCATAGGTATGAGGGTGGCATGGAGATTTAAATTCAAGTTCATGTTCCATATAGTGTCCTGGAATCCAACTCTAGCCCTAGTAAAATTGACTAATTACTACCTGACATATTTTAATAGGCTGTGTTAAGGTCACCTGTGATTAAATAAAAAAACAACCATTATATTCACAAATGCCAAGGTTTTTCTCTAGATATCTCTTCACATTTGCTTGAATGATTCCTATATCCTCACTTCTATTTTAAACGTGTCATCCATTTGCCCAAATCTTCCCTGCCCTGCCCTGAAAGAATGAAATACATTACTATTTCCCCAAGTCCATCCTAATTTTCTCCAAATCCTTATAAACTTATTTCTGCCAGTCTATTTGTATTTTCTCTCGGCTCCCTGAATTGATTTTTTTCTAACTTTGTGTTCAATGTGAATACAATATAGGCAATTTGCTCTCAAACTGCATATGCTGAGAGCAAAAAGGAATAGTATGTTAAATATAACCCATAAATAACTCACAGACCCTAAATTTAGTCAATAGTTTTAACCTCCTTAGAAACGCACTTAAAATTGAATGGCAACTCTATTAATTTGAGCTTACCTCACTGTCTCCTGCAGACATTAATGATCAAGAAAATGGCAAAAATTATGAGAGAATGGTGAATAGCAACAAACAAAAATTCTGTATTTGAAGAGAAGGTACTCAACAGTTAAATATAGCACAGCAGACTATACACTATTTAATAGCATAGACTACTTGGAAGTAATGTAAGAAAATGTTTCAGGTATTATTTCATGAGTCTGAAGTATACTTATAGTACAAATTCACTTAAGAAGAATTGCTAACTTCTGAAGAAAACATATCTAAGAAAAAAATTATAGTTCTAGAACTACTTGTTATTGTATTTTTAAGAAGAATCTATCATATTTCTAACATTGACAGAAAGAAGAAACGACTGACAAGGACAATTTTCAAAGTAGGGAAAATATAATTTTGAAAGTTATAGGTTACACAACTTGTATCTACTAACTGGAAAGTTGTCTTAGTCTGGCTTATTGTGACAGAAATGCCATTGAGTAGGTGGCTTATACAACAGAAATTTATTCCTCAAAGTCTTAGAGAGTGGAAGTCCAAGTTCAGATATCAGCATTTTCTGGCTATAATCTCACATGGTAGAGAGAGAGACTTGCTCTCTGGTTTCAGAAGGACATCAAAACCCTTCTGGGGACTCTATCTTCACAACATAATTACCAACCAAAGACCGTAATTTGATATATGAATTGGAGGTAACAAACATTCAGTCTAAAGAAAAAGGTGTTGTGGGCTTCCCTGGTGGCACAGCGGTTAAGCGCTGCGCTGTGGAGCTGTCGGAAGCGGTGACGCGAGTTTGACGCCCGGCCGGGGAGAGTCCCACATGGTGCGACAGACCTCTCCTGCCTCACCTGCTGCTCCCCTCAGCAGTGTATTTCTGATCTGCCTGTTCTGCTACCTGCTCTGCCTCTGGTGAACCCTCTCGCCGCCCCACGCCTCTGGCCTGTACCACAGCTTGTAAATATAAATAAAAAATAAATCTTAAAAAAAAAAAAAGAAAAAGGTGTTGAGTCCTCATTAAATAGTCCTTGTACACAAAGTACAAGGTCCAAAGTACAATAGTCCAAAGTACACAAAGTAGAAACCACTTCTGACCAGGTGAACTTCATCTCTTGAACTTCATCCCTTTATTCATCCCTTGAAACACAGATAATACTTACTTGAATCACTGAAAACTTAAAAGATAACTGATCTGGTAAAATATCAGAATCACTTGTTAATATTTATTTTAATGAAGTTCAATGATTTTTTTTCTATTTCTTGATAGCAACCTATAAAAAACCAATAACTGAAAAACAGATGAACTAAAGCTGTTGTCGTTAGATTCCATGTCATTACTTCACTCTCCCTTAATTGCCTCATTGATTTTTACTCAGATGTCATTATCTTAGTAAAATCTTTTTTGGCCATGAAATATAAAATCTAAAATTTCATCCCTATCCCATATCCTTCCTTATCTATTTTCCCTGCTTTTCCTTTTTTGTCATTAACAATTACATATCATTCTATATGCTTTTTATATTTATTTGTGCTCCTAACTGCCTGTCTTCCTTGATTCTCTGCAAACTTGATGAAGTCAGGATTCTCATCACCATGTATAGTAGTACCTGGCATATGGGAGGCATTTATAAGTTGAAACAATTAATGGGACTGGGTATCTACTGCTGGAGAGTAAAAGCTCTTCACCTAGAAGTTTATTTCCTTGTCAACAGTAGAACTCAAATAACAGGTGGACTTCACATAATACCTATTTTTCTGTATACAGTTCAGGCAGAATATCAGGTCTGGTGAAAACCTTGGTGGGAAATCATTCATCCTGTCCTCTAGCAAAGTGACACCTTTTCCTCTATAAAAAGTGCCAGCCTTGCTAGGTGATTTCTGTGTTCTACTAAGTCCATTTAATGATACATGTGGGCATCACTGGCTTAACTCCATCTTCCCCTCTCAATTCAATATCACCAGTATAAATAATCAAATCAGAGCTATCAACTAACTGATGCCCTCTAGGATGAATTAAGCACATAGTTGGTTGTGATTATTTTGTTTGCTAGGTTGCTTGGTTTGTATAGTTCTAACCTTCATAGTTAGTCTATACAGTATGTTAATTTGCATAGTAATTTTTAAATGCAATTTTAAAATGTGATTGCTTGTTAACATTCAAAAACGATGGGATTAAAATTCTGTACTTTCTTGGGGCCTCCCCGGTGGCGCAGTGGTTAAGTGCTGCGCTGTGGAGCTGTCAGCAGCGGCAAAGCGAGTTTGATGCCCGGCCAGGGAGAATCCCACATGGCACGGCAGACCTCTCCTGCCTCGCCCGCTGCTCCCCTCAGCAGTGTATTTCTGATCTGCCTGTTCTGCTACCTGCTCTGTCTGTGGTGAACCCTCTCACCGCCCCACACCACTGGCCTGTACCCCAGCTTGCATGTATAAATAAAAAATAAATCTTTAAAAAAATAAAATAAAATAAAATTCTGTACTTTCTTGCTCTTCTTAGGAAGTAAAAGATCTGGCATAACTGGTTAAGGTTCTTTATGGCAAAAAGAGGTGGAGATGAGAGTTGTTTATCCTCATGTGGTATATTAGTTCTCTCCTGTTTATCACACTCCTGCAATTTCCAAGTGAGTTGACTCAGTTGTTACTTACCATCATGTTATTCTATTGGATTTTACTACATCCTACGCACTTTGATACTCAGGCACCCTACTGCCTGACTCTTTTATACAAATATTTGAATTTGTAATTAGTTATAAATAAATTAGCACTCTGTAGATGAATTAGCTATCTGTTGTTGTATGAGAAATTAACCCCCAAAACTTAGTGACTTAAAACAATAAACACCTATTGTCTAACATAATTTCTATTGGTCAACACTTGGAGGGTGGTTCTAATTTGGAGTTTCTTTTAAGGTTGCTGTAAATCATCAACTCCAGCTGCAGTTCTAGGTCTGGATTTCTGTTTTCTAAAAGGCTTACAAGGCTGTTGGCTAGAACACTCAGATTCTTGTGGGAACTTCTCCACTAAACATTTATGTGGCCTTATCACATGTCAGCTGGCTTTGTCCAGAGCAGGTGATCCAAGATACAGAGGACAAGGAAAAAGACTCATGTCTATTATAACCTCATTTCCAGGGTCACATACCATCAGATCTGCCTTAGTGTGTTCATGAGAAGTCACTAAGTCCAGCTGTGCTGAAGAGGAGAACAGGTCTGTTCTATTTCTAGAAAAAGGTATCAAAGTGTTGGGAAAACTAAGATATTGCAAGCTTTGTCTTGAGGATATTGTATTCAGTTGCATCACCTAATAATTGCTTTATTTTAATTGAGGTATCACCAAGTCCCTTCTGTTTTATCAACTTTTACTAACTTGGGCCTCCCTGGTGGCGCAACAGGTTAAGCACAGTGCTGTGGAGCTGTCCACGGCTGTGACACAAGTTCGATGTCTGGCCGGGGAGAGTCCCACATGGTGCTGCAGACCTCTTCTGCCTCGCTCACTGCTCCCGTCAGCAGTGTATTTTGGCTGATCTGCCTGTTCTGCTCCCCACTCTGTCTCTGGTGAATCCTCTCACTGCCCCACTCCTCTGGCCTGCACCCCAGCTTATATGCAAAAATAAATAAAATCTTTAAAAAAAATTAAAAATTGCCATCTTAAAGTTCTTTTCAGTTTGTTTTGTGTATAATATACCAAGTAAACCTGGGAACCTCATGTGATAACACTTCATAATCTTGAAGGTTTAAAATCTGTGAAATACCCACAGAGATTTTTTACTAAGTTTTAAGGGACTACTCTTGACATTTCAGTGAATAAGCTTTCAGTGAGTTATCATTCCCTGCCTAGGTAAATTTTCTGAGTAGCTGATAAACACTAGCAAATGGTCATAGCACAATTGTTTCATTCTTTACTGAATGTGCAATTTCCATATAATTGAAGACATTTTTTTTCCTTAAGTATTTACAAATATAATCATCAGTAATCCCCGGATAGTGGCAAGGTTCTTCTCTATTACTTTTTCATTGATAGATACATATATATGAAATAATATTCAGCCTCAGCAGGAAGCAGATCAATACCCTTTATTCCATTCCCAAAAAGAAAGAGTAGAGATATTTTGAAAGAAAGGAGAATCTTAGCAGGGTAAGTTCAGAGTCAAACTAGAAAGCTATGTGAAATGGATGGAAGTTTCTCTCCTTAAATTTAGAGGTGGTGAACCTCTCAATTTAGGCCCTCAAACTGCTAGGTATATGTTGATATACCTAGTTAATGTACTGGCAATAGAATCAGTACTATATTTATTATATGTATTTTTATATTTCAGGGTTAATCACCACAGTGTCAAAAGCAAGTAATCTGAAATTGCCCAGCTATATAAATTAGAGTTCTTTAATGATCAAATTAAGTAACACCAACTCCATCTTTGTGTTCTATATAAATCTCTACTTTTATAAAAGTGCATTTCTATACATTTCAACACAATTCTCACAACTTTGTGATCTAGGCTAATATATCTAAAATCTGTATGTTTTATACATAAAAACTGAAAGATAATTTTTAGCACTTAATAAATGGCTAAACAATCACCTTTTCTTTCTCTCCTTCAGATAAATATGGTTGAGACTAGTGTCCATGTTATGTTTATGCTTCAGAACCAAATGCAATATCTACACACAAAAATGCTAAATACATGTTGAACTGAACTAATTTTTTTCTTATATATTGTTCTCTCCTGTTTTAAATAATTTCAAGCTTATTCTAAACTGTAAGTCTAAACCTTTTTCACTTTTTCTCAAATATTTATTTTCTTTTTTTATATTTATTTGTATCTTTTACATTGTAATGCATTCCCCATGGGTTACCCATCACCGATTCACCTGTGAACCATCACCACAGTCCCTTGTGCACCCCTCTCCCCCATTCTGAACCCTTATTCTCCCCCTCCCTCGTTGAATATTTCTCTCTTATTTGGTGTCTCTAGATTCCTGTTATAAGTGAAATCATTCGATATTTTTCTCTTTCCTTCTGGCTTATTTCGCTGAGCATGATCCTTTCTAACACCATCCATGTTGCTGCAAATTGCATGTGTTTATCCTTTTTGAATGCTGAATATTATTCCATTTTAATCTAATTATAATCAAATATAATGACAGCACAATTTTATCTCTAGAAAATAAATATTCAAATATTTCTTTAAAACTATGAATAAATTTCAAATACTCATGAGTAGTCATTAACAACAATAACAAAAATTAAAAAAAACATAAACCTCATATTAAACCCGGGAAGTGCCAGAAGTGCTGAATTGTAGATATCAAATTAAAAGACCTAATATTACCTATGTGAATAAAAAATTTAAGATATATTCAAATAGACTTTAACAGTAAATCTTTGTCTAAAATTATCCTAAGCATATCTTGCTATTCAGAATTATAACTGCGAAATTAGTTTTCTGACTTCTTGTAAACATATGTAGATATTTAGATTCTATGTGGAATTTCTAATATTCATACCGCTGACCTACTATGAACTTCATCTTAGAACCATTCACTCACCAAGTAAAGGCATGGGCATCCTCACCTCAAAATAGCTTTTTAAGGTACTCAATCTACTCTTGCATAATTTTTAAAACTCAAACTATCTTTTTAATTTAAAGCCTATTTAAAAATTAGTTTCTAACATCAATATAGCACAGGTTGATTATATTTTCTATGGAAAACCATGACTGCCTCTTGTCTTCCTAGTTGTCTTACTTCTCTACCATTTTTTTTTCTTCCTAAAGAATGAACAAAATGAATGTAAATGAGCTTCAAGTCAGTAAAATTTCTGTACATGCCGAAATATGGGAAATAATTATTTGTGGTGGAATAATTTCAATAATAGGTCAACTGACCATATGGCCTTGTCTCTTGAATTTTCTATGAGAATCAATTTAGCCTTAGAAGTAGAGCTAAGTCAGATTTTACTTTATTGTTACAAATGCACAAAGCCCTTACATTTTAGAATACTGCAGTGGAAGACAGAAAATAATCATAAAATAATACAAGTCACGGTAACCTAGAATCAATAAGAGTTAAGTTAGTATTGCTAGCAGCACTATGTCCTTGATCTGGAAAATCTGACAAGTCTGTTTTCTAAAGTGGAAAAAAAAGGAAAAAAAAAACAACTCATAGAGATGTGCAATTTGAATGTGCTTTTGGTGTTAATGGAGCAGTAACTTTTGTAAGCTTTTAACAGGTCATAATTAATCAACTTCCAATCAATATGAAGTATCCTAGCTATAGAACCATTGCACTTACCCATGATGGTTAGGGCTGTAGCTTTTGTTAATTCTTCTTTCATTGACTCTATTACTTCTAAATTACCACCATCCAGGTTGCATCTATTTATGGTTCCATTTCCTGAACTGATCCAATAAAGCTTGTTTTCCACATAGTCTATCGATAGACCTGTAATTAAATTATACAACTTAAACATAAAGACAGTCACTTAAAATGTAATATTTATTTAGCATGGTTTGGGTGGGGGAGAGAAATGAGATACAAGCTCAGATTTTTGTTTTAAAAATATGTCTGGCTAATTGGGAAATATATATCTACTGTTTTAACTGTGAAACAATAAATTTTTATAGGCACTTAACAGCTATATCTATTGATTATCACAATAATCTGTGACATTGAGAGGAATGACTTCCATTTTACAAATAAGGAAAATTATAATCAGAATAGTTAAAAAAAAAAACTACTTGAGTTCATAGCAAATAAGTCAATGTTACAAAATTTTAAGAAATTTATGTTTCTTAATTCATTTAGGATATTAACTTCATACATGAAATTTATAATTCCTCCTCTATATTCAGTAAAATTTACTTTAGGCAGTTATAAGTTGGAAAAGAGTTTGTAGTTTCAACTCTTTTCAAGTAAATCCAAAGGTAGAAGAATTTCAACATTTAGTAATTTCACTGAAGCCCAGAATTCAGCTGAGTTCACTAAGGAATCAGTTGGGGGTGGGGGTGGGTGGAAATATTCAGCAACTAAGTTAACCAACATATAGGTTTGAGACCCTCTATGTGCTACTCATTTTTCAAAGGTCTTAGGCATTTTGATGTCAAGGGTATTTAATACACGTCTATTTAGTTTACTGTCATTTCAGCAGGTTCATGGTCCACTTATAACAGTGTGGCTGATGGCTAACATTTTGTGGAAAAGCACATATAGACACATGCACAGGAAAACAATACAATAAACTGTTTTGGGATCTACCTCAGAGAATAAAGTAAACAAACTGCAAAAGCAAAAAATCCTTCCTTAATAAAAAAAAAAAAAGATGTAAATATGGAAAGAAGGAAGAAGAAATGAATAAGTGGAAAGAATCATCTCAGTTCAAAAACATTGGAAGGTTAAACATAACCAAAACATTGTCAATTACAGATGGTCCCAGGATAGAGAACAAAAGTAATACATTCAATCTGTAAATCAAGTAGCAATAACCTAACAAGTCTGAACAATACACTGGCTACTTACTGACTTATTGGATTTACTGGTATGTTTTCCTAATCTGAAAAGTTCACCAGAAATATCACAAACATTAAATTAAACAGCACAGGGATGAAGTTTTCAGATTTCTTTTATGGGTGATTGTCCTTATCTACTATGGGAAAATAACCAAATAAAACTATGTGATATGCTATCATATTCTATGTTATAATATTTTCAGGGTTCAATCCATGTTTTGTTAGAAAAATTTGGTTATTCCGCCGGTACTTCCTAAAACCAACTTCACACATCTTTTCTAGCATAAATAAATCCTGATTTAGACCACTTAATTTGCACACGTGGTCAATTTTAAATTCTGCTTCACTTACTATCAAAAGAAGAAAATTCTATCTGTATTTAGCAAGAAAATAGGTCTATTTCTATTGCTGAATTAACAAATGCATTTCTGAAGAATTCTTTTTAAGAAAAATTACCAATCCTTGTAGGTATTTTAAACTTGTCTTTCAATCAAGACCAACAATCACTGAGCTCTATGTGCATTTTTAGATTACTAGGATTTTGTCCCTTTCTGAATTTCTTATGGAATTGAGATATGGGACTGTGCCCTTGGTTTAAATGGATGATGCCTGAAGTAGTAGCCATAGGAAACACATTGTTTTACTTCTCAGGACACAGTGTCTGAAAATATTGTATCGCACAGTGACCTCTCTATACAAAGACCCATGAGACCGATTTCTTTCAGGTATCAGTGCCAGAAAAAGCCATATGTGGAAAATATAAAATTGTAACTGATCATATTTATCTTTTTGCTTTGACTGCAAGGAACCTGAAGTGGCAGATGTGTGACCCATCTCCTGTAATTTAAAGGAATTGCATTTCTACTAGTAACTTTACTCTAGATTTTCAAGAGACTTATCTCTTATTTTCTGTCACCTTTATTTTTAAAATCAATATTCTTAGCTGGACTTTCTTAGGAAATGTATTTGCTTAATTTTTCTTAATTCCTTTTTGGAAGGAGATAGTGCATTAATAATGAATTCACCTAACTCCAAATTAACCCCCAATTTCACAACTTTCTTGCTATCTAACACTCTGCCATTGCTAGTCCTAATTTAGGCTGAATAAACCAGAGCAGGGGAGTTACACAGATTGGATCAGAGTTACCCAGAATCTACTACTCAGCATCTTTGTTTCTGGACTGTGAATGTGTAGTGGAAAGTAGCTCTGCCTTTGTGACCTTTTCACCCTCATGCCTCCCATGATACCTAATCAGAGGAGAAAATTTATAAACATTGAGTAAATGAATGAATGGGTAACTTAATTCTACTATGAAAATTTTATATTGTCTTCAGGGAGTGCTGCCTTGTAAAGTCAAATTATGCTTATCAAAGAAGTTTTTAACATGTCATGTAAAACCAGACACTGCCAGTAAGGAGGAAGAACTGTGACTCAAAAGGTCTACTTGACATGGATTAGATCTTTATATCAATATTAACATCGAATAGTTTGGAATTATAGTTTTCAGGTTTACAGGAAAAAAATTTCCCAAAGTAATAAATATATACAATTGATATATCATCTTACTTTGTCTATATATCTTCTCTTTTATTAAATATATTAGTTTTACCCCTGAAAGTTGAACATGTTCATTCCCAGGCTTATAACAGAATAGAAATATTTCAGAAGCCTTATTTTAAATTTAAGAAATTGGTGATGTGTTAGATTTATAGAAATAAAAGTTTAAAAGCACATATTGATGTTTTATTAATTTAAATGATTTTATATAACAAGACATTTTAATCTCATTATTCTCAAAGAATAAATAATAGTGTAATTCCTTTTTCACACTGAAGACTTAATTGGTATATATTTATTGGGATGATTTCTGAATCTGATCTCTATTGTGCTGTTCAAAAGATAAATCACTACACAGTGAACTAATAGTTTTGATGGAATTGATACTCCTCAGTAACTTTAGAATGTTAAGTCGTCAAGAGAAAACATCAAATAAAGTTCATAAAACATTCCTGAAACCTATTCAAAGCAATGTAATTATTTCTGTATTAGAAGGTTCTCAGAGAAGGTGATGGAATTTAAAAAATTCAAAATGACTGTAAGATCTATCTGAAGAATACACTGCTAGCAAAATAGACTCATTTCTGCAAAGACTATATTTATTCTTTAAAGTATCTGAATTTGGTTATCAAAAGAGGAAACCTTTTGTATTCAAAAATAAAATAGGGGCCTCCCTGGTGGTGCAGCGGTTAAGTGCTGCGCTGTGGAGCCCTCTGCAATGGCAACACGAGTTCCATGCCCAGCTGGGGAGATCCCCACATGGCGCGGCAGACCTCTCCTGCCTCCCCCGCTGCTCCCCTCAGCAGTGTATTTCCATCCATCTGCCTGTTCTGCTCCCCACTCTGTCTCTGGTGAATCCTCTAACCGCCCCATGCCTCTGGCCTGTACCCCAGCTTGCATGCATAAATAAAATAAATCTTAAAAAAAATAAAATAAAATAGGTATATTAAGGGAAGAAATGTCATCATTTAAATTGAAAAACATTTACAGGACCTCCCTGGTGGTGCAGCGGTTGAGCGCTGCGCTGTGGAGCTGTCGGCAACGTGCGATGAGAGTTCGAAGCCTGGCCAGGGAGAAATCCACATGGTGCGGCAGACCTTTCCTGCCTCGCCCGCTGCTCCCCTCAGCAGTGTATTTCTGATCTGCCTGTTCTGCTCCCCACTCTGTCTCTGGTGAACCCTCTCACCACCCCACGCCTCTGGCCTGTACCCCAGCTTGTATGTATAAATAAATACATCTTTAAAAAATAAATAAATAAAAATAAATTGAAAAACATTTACAGAAAGAAAAAAAATACCCTTTCAGTTATCTTTCTTATTATGGAAAAAAATGCAGAATTAATCTACTTGTTTCAGTTCTAATAAGTCTAATTTATGCCAAATATTTCCTTTATCATTTTCCTTAAATATTTTGATCTAAACAGGCAGTTTATTTATTATTTTTTAAAAGATTAATTTATTTATGCATACGAGCTGGGGTATAAGCCAGTGGTGTGGGGCCGCGAGAGGGTTCACAGGAAACAGAGTGGGGAGCAGAACAGGCAGATGGACGGAAATACACTGCTGAGGGAAGCAGTGGGGGAGGCAGGAGAGGTCTGCCATGCCATGTGGGAATCTCCCCGGCTGGGCATCGAACTCACGACACTGCTGACAACAGCTCCACAATGCAGCGCTTAACTGCTGCGCCATCAGGGAGGCCCCAGGCAGTTTATTTTTTAAGCGAGACAATGTAATTTCCCAAATTCTGTAATTACTATCATAATACAAATAATCCACATACTTGTATAAAAAATAACTTTAAAATATTTTTTTAAAAATATAACTATACTTTCCACATACTACTAAAATTTAAGTCCATTAATTTTTAAGTGTTGCTACAACTAAGACTTGAAAGCTCGTTTTATGGGCCTCACTTTTCTTTTTAAAATGATTCAAAATTAAATAAACTGATACAATGCAATGCCTAATTAAACAAAAATACATACAGGAAATGGGAAAAATAAAAATTAACTTTCTAATGATAATAATTTTCATTATTTTTCTAACACTTATATAATTTCATTTCAAATTTTCATCTGAGCTTTGTTCATTATAATAATCAGAAAAGCTATCAAAATACTGATCTCTGTGCCTCACTCCCAGAAATTCTAATTTAATTTAATAAGTTTGATTGGTCCCAGGCATTGCTATTGTAAAAAATTCTCTCAGGTGATTTTATAATATAAGATTTAAGAAATTCTTTTTAAACACTGTATGTTTTTATAATCCTCTAAATTTGGTAATCAAATTTCAAAGGCCTTTTATTTTGTATGTTTATAAACTTAGAAAGTTTTGGCTAAGTTAACAGTTTTCAAAAACCATCTGATTTTTTAAATTTTATTTTATTTATTTTCCTACCATTATCCTTTATATTCCTTTGACCTGTTCTCTAACTTCTCTTAATCTCAGAGCCTTACTTCATTTATTATCATCCACTAGTTTTTATAAGTATTTTGGTTTGTTGAATTATCCACTCTAGAAACATCCAATATTTATCCCTGTTATTCCAATTTGCTTTATCACACATAATTTCCTCAAACTCCTTCCATTTTGCTGAAAATGGCAAAATTTGATCCTTCTTTATGAGTGAATAACATTCTATCGTGTGGATATACCATGCTTTTTGATCCAATCTGCCATCAAATATTTTTTTAATTACACTACAGTATTTTCCCAGATTCATTAATTCTATATACATGAGCAGTCTCATATTTTCTCTGTTTTTACTATGTTCTGTTTTTAATCATCTATTTTTTCTTAATTCAACAAGCGTGGTTTTAACTGTTACCTTAAAGCTCATCAGTTAAATCCTGCAGTTCTACTGGATTGAGACTCCTCTCTGGGATTTTTGGATCCAGTATCTGTGCTAAGTTCTTCTATCTCTTCACTTTAATTTTTAAGGGTTGTAACAGGAAGTTTTCTTTCTTGTCCTAATAATTAACTTTATGTCCAGTCTACAAGTAGTTAGGAGGTTCAATCACGTTTTTTTTTTTTTTTTAACCCATGGTCTTTAGGTGTCTATTATTTCATAGACTTATGCCTCTGAACCTCTTTAAATTACACTGCACTGCTGCTAGTCGGGTTAGTAGTTAGAAAAAGGGGCCGTGGGGCAGAGAAAAGTCACCTCCAGGTTTCAACTTTCCTATAGTGCAGTGAGTACCTCTAATGTGTAGCGGGGATCAACAGCAACCCATTTTTTTTAGGGGAACTCCTCAACCAAATGACTTGAACAGTCTGTGCTAGCTTCAACCTCCAACCTGTGGTTGATGTAGTACTAGCAGAGGAGTCTAATTAAGACAGGGTTATAAGCTGGGATTACTTTTTTTTGCCTCTTAAATATGGAAATTTACCTGAAGGCCCATTTTCCTGTCATTAAGATATAGTCACTTCAAACTTCTGTTTTGGCCCTAGGTGGAGAACTGTTTCTCAAATATAATTTTCAGCTCCAAAGAAGCATAGTTTTCCCATGGGTGTGTAGAATGGATTTATCTGCTTATTTACCATTATGCTGTCTCAACAAATATTTTATCCTTCCTGAGAAAATTTGGATTTTGTTAATGAACAAATAAATGTGCTGAGGAAAGCTCTGTACTCCTTTTGCTCTGGTCTGGGTTTTTCTCTGAAATGAACACAAATAAAAGGTGCCCCCCTCCCATTTTGTCTATGTGTCTCTGGGTTCATTTGACAGAGTTTAGACATTGTACACCTGGCTACAACCTTGCTTCAAAATTGTGAGGTAGTAATAAGAGCAATAATTGCCCCACATAATAATGTCTGGCCCACAGAAAACACCAAACAAATAAATGCTAACTATTTATTAGTAGTATAGGTTTTCCTATACTTTCAAGCTAAATTCCTATTCCAAAACTTGCAACCACCATTCTGGTAATTCCTACAATTGGTAACTTTGATGATTTTATAATGAGAAGTACTCAGATTGTGGTACTTCATTCATAATTACAGTAATCTCTTAATTATACAGGCATATCAGAATCAGAAAATTTTGTTTTGCGAAAGCCAACAAAAGGTATGATTCAGTCTGGGAGAAAATAACTGCAATCCACATCTAACAAAAGGCTGATACCAACAAAAAGCTCTCAAACTCATCATTATAAAAGAAATCGTTAGAAACTTTAGTAGTAAACTTAAAGTTGTATATACAGATTGATGTGAATTTAGTTAATGCCACCTAAACAAAACGTTTTTCTTAAAAATAATAAATCCAGTAAAAGGCAAAAAAGTCCAATTAGAAATTTTACAAAAGGATAAAAACCTGACAAAGAAATACAGATGACAACTAAGGTCACAAAATAATGTTTAACATCATAAGAGAATGTAGATTAAAATGACAAAGAAATATCATCACATATCTATTAATTGGTTAAAATAAAAATAGTGTCAGCACTGACTGCTGGTGAGAATGCAGAGAAAAATTGGATCACTGACACATTACTGGTGGGAATGTAAAATGGGAGAGCCACTTTGGAAAAGAGTCTGGAAGTTTCTTTTAAAACTAAACACACTATTACTGTAAGACACAACAATTGTACTCCTAGGAATTTAGTAATTAAGTATTTAAATTTAATTTCACAACAAGGTCAGCTTGTTCAATAAATGGTGCTGGGAAAACTGGACTGCTACATGCAAAAAAATGAAGCTAGTCTACTACCTCACACCACTCACAAAAACCAACTCAAAATGGATAAAAGACCTGAAACCATAAAATTTAAAGAAGAAAATATAGGCAAAACTCTACATGACACACATCTCAGCTAAATCTTTGAAGACATCCCCCAAAGCGAAGGAAGTGAAGGAAAAGATAAACAGCTGGGACTATATCAAACTAAAAAGCTTCTGTACAGTGAAAGAGACATTAATCAAAACAGACACTCTACTAATTGGGAGAAAATCTTTGGACACAGTACAACTGATAAAGGACCGATAACATAAATCTACAAGGAGTTCACACAACTCAACAAAAACAAAGTCAACAATCCAGTCAAAAAATGGGCAGAAGAACTAAAAAGAAACTTCTCCAAAGAAGAAAAGCAAATGGCCAACAGCTAAATGGAAAAATGTTCATCACTTATAATCAGGGAAAAGCAAACAAAACCACAATGAGATACCACCTCACGCCAGTAAGAATGGCACACATCAAAAAACAGATAACAACAAATGCTGACAAGGATGTGGGGGAAAAGGAACTTTTCTATACTGCTGGTGGGAATGCAAACTGGTCCAACCATTATGGAAAGCTGTATGACGGTTCCTCAAACTGCTAAAAATGGAGCTTCCATATGACCTGGCAATACCACTTTTGGGATTCTACCCAAAGGACACAAAAACATTAATCTGAAAGGATACATGCACCTGTATTATGTTTATTGCAGCACTTCTCACAATAGCTAAGACATGGAACAACCCTGATGCCCAAAAATAGATGATGGGATCAAGAAGATGTGGTATATAGACACAATGGAATACTATTCAGCAATCAAGAAAGATAAACACATGCAACTCACAGCAACATGGATGGAGCTAGAAGGGATCATGCTCAGCGAAATAGGCCAAAAGGAAAAAGAAAAATATTGAATGGCTTCACTTATAGCAGGAATATAGGGGAAACAAATAAGAGAGATTCAGTGAGGGAGGGTAAGGACAAGGGCTCAAAACGGGGGAGAAAAGAGAACGAGGGACTATGGTGACGGTTCATGGGTCAATTGGTCATGGGAAACCTACAGAGAATACACAATAATGTAAAAGACATAAATGATAGTAACAATAAAAAAAACTATGAGGAGCAAAGAGAAACTAAAAAAAAATAAATTTTAAAATATATTTTTTTAAAGTGGGAGAAAAATAATATGAATGACAGAAATAAAAGAATGCTGGAAATGGTAAAAAAATAAGTTCACACATTAAAAAAACTTAACACGTGAATGTTGGCAGCAGTTTTATTTGTAGTATTCAAAAACTAGAATCAACACATCTCCTTGGATAGAAAAGTTCAGTAAACTGTAGTACAGATATGCCAGGGTCTAATTACTCAGCAGTAAAAATAAAAAAAACTCTTGCTACTTACAACAATGTTTATGATTCCCCAAACATATATGTTGAATGAAAAAATCATTCCATCATGTATATGGCATATGATTTTATCTATTTAACATTTTAAAATGGAAGACAGATGATGTGGAGAGAAAAGGGGGAAGAGGTAGTAAGCAGGAGGGAGTAGGCATGGTTATATAAGGTCAACATGAATATCTTGATTGTGGAGCTGCATAAAAGAATCTACACACATTACAGAATTGACTAGACCTAAATACACAACATACACAAATGAGTACAAATAAAACATGAAATTTGAGTCACATTGGTGGATTATATTAAGGTCACTAATCTGGGCTGTTACATTGGACTGGTTTTACACAACATTCCAATCAGGGCAATTAGACACATATACATGGGATTTTTTTTTTATGTGTTTTTGGATCTAAACTATGTCAATAAAATTTTTAATTAAAAATATGGGCCTCCCTGGTGGCGCAGCAGTTGAGCGCTGCGCTGTGGAGCTGTGGCAGCGCGCACAATGCGAGTTCGATGCCCAGACAGGGAGAATCCCACATGGTGCAGCAGACCTCTCCTGCCTCACCCGCTGCTCCCCTCAGCAGTGTATTTCTGATCTGCCTGTTCTGCTCCCCACTCTGTCTCTTGTGAACCCTTTCACTGCCCCAAGCCTCTGGCCTGTACCCCAGCTTGTATGTATAAATAAATAAATCTTTAAAAAAATAATAAAATAAATAAATAAATAAATAAATAAATAAAATTCAATACTCACTTCAGTAAGTAGGAAATCAAAATATGCCATGCCAAAATATGTCACTTCACTTAAAGGTTTGTTTTGAACCAAAGCCAACTGAGAAAACACAAACACACACACACACACACACACACACACACACACACACACACACTAAAACAGAAAGAAAAAATAAACCACCTCTCTGTCTCCACCACTCTTTGGCTAATCACAAATCTAGATTCATATCAGTCCTGAAAGGAACCTAAATAGCAAACCTTACTAAAATAATCTTAACTTCCATTAGAGTCCCCATTACATTCACATTACCAGTTTGACTCTCTCTGAAGTCTAAAATGCTTTTTCTTCATCTTGTCTCTTACCTACAAATTATTATAATTTGTTAACACGCTATATGAGCCCAAATTCTAACCTAAGCTACTCATCAATGAGTTTCTCCCATGTGCATGAATGCTACCTGTATTAATAAATACTGTATTTACTGTTGTTAATTTATCATGTTAGTACAGTTCCCAGGGTCCTTGCCAGAGAACCTAGGAGCATAAAGAGAAAAGTTTGTTTGTTTGTTTGTTTGTTTATTTATTTAAACTCATCTGTAAGTATCTATATTGCACTTATCTTAACCTGATCTAAATTCTTTCTTGAAATCATCCTTCTTTGCTCACTCTGAATTAAGAAGTCATTATCAAATCACAGAGTTGCAGAGCTAAGTTAGTTAACTTAGTTCTTTATTGTTCATCACATCAAGCTAAGATTTCAGCATCTCCTCCACTGTCTCATATAAATCATTTTACCTGGGGCAACTTACCCTGTATTTAAAGCTCTTAGTGATTGACTAAAATAATGTGCTTTGTGAAAATAACACATGCAAAAATGGAGGAAAAGTCAGAATCAGTGACAGGTTGTTTCCTGAGCAATGTTTTGTTCTAAAAGACTATTTAAAAAGTTTTAATGCCTATAGTTTTATAATCTGCCAAAACTATATTGTATAGCCTCATAGGTAAGATAGAACAAAATATTATTAAAGCACTGGATTTTGTCTTTTGAACTTTTTACTTATAGTTTCTGTAAATGTAATGATAAACATTATACTATGTCAATTTTTTCTCTAACATAAAAAATGATTTACTATAAACAACACACTTCTGTGTCAAGTATGCCTTTTCATTTAAAATAAGGAAAGTCCCTTCTCCTGTCATGTCCTTAAAAACAAAAGTGCACTTATCCTTTAAGATCCAGCTGGAATTTTAAAACCTCACAAATTTGGATACTACTCTGCCCTCTATTTTTCTTCTCCACAGATAATTTTTGGTTTCCTTTATTTTCACTACTAATTTTACCATTACAGTTTAAGGAAGATAGTACTCATGAATATTATTTTCATTTGTCTTCACTATACTAAACATATGTAGCTTTATCCTCACTGGATTTTATTTTCTCACTGGATTTTTTGATAATGGGTCCTAGGTTTTATATTCAGGGTTTACTACCTAATACATATTTTACCACCTTTTTAAAATAACATTTTGTTACACTAAGTAACATCAAAATAATGAATACATGAATAATAATAAAAAGGTCAATAAATTTAAATTAGGGGTGTGTATATACATGTACAATTCTAATATTTAAGGTTTATAAAGTTTGCCAATAATTCTCACCTTTTTTGTAACCTATTTTCAATATTTCTTTTGGAGTATATAGTCTTATACATTGTGCTTCATAAATTAAAAAAAAGGACTTGCTTAGTAATAGACATTTACAAATATTACCACAGTATATCTGTGAACATATTGTAATTATTTCTCTTTCCACAATCTAGCAAGTAGGAGAACAAAAATCATCTGCTAGACAAAGTCAGAACAGGCTCCACACAGTAGCCTCTGTAGTTATCTAGTGCTTGAGATGAAACCAGGCTCTCAAACCCCACTAATAACCAAGGACTCAAAAAAGCATTTTTTTAGATTTATTTATTTGTTCATACAAGCTGGGGTACAGGCCAGAGGCGTGGGGCGGTGAGAGGGTCCACCAGAGACAGAGTGGGGAGCAGAAGAGGCAGATCGACAGAAATACACTGCTGAGGGGAGCAGCGGGTGAGATAGGAGAGGTCTGCAGCGCCATGTGGGAATCTCCCTGGCCAGGAGTCGAACTGGTGACAGCGCTGCCGACAGCCCCGCAGCACAGTGCTTAACCACTGCACCACCAGGGAGGCCCTATTTTTTTTTAAAGGGGTGTCTTGAACTCCTTAGATGTGGCACAAGTGATTAGGAACGTTATTCTTGAAAACAATTTAAAATCCACAATACAGAACCGGAAATTAAATAATATAAAAATATTTCATATTTTTCAAGAAGATGCTGAAAGTTGGGTAAACAAATGTCTTTGGGGAGAGACTACAGTGAAAATAAAGGGGAAAAATACATAGAACACTAGATTCTTCAGAATAAACCATGAAAGTTAATGCTGATTGACAAGCTAGGCTGTTTTATATAAGGCTTAAGGATAAAAATTATAATATGTAAACATTTTAAACATGAAAATGTCTTTAAGTAGTAAATTAAAATCCTCTGTTATGAAAACTGCTCTAAGCACTTAATGTATCTAAGACTGAGCAATAAATCTTAACTGAGAATATTTAGTTCAACAATGGATGAGGGGAATGTTGATTTGTATTTAACAGAAACAAAGTTATTCAGTCCAAACTGCCTGAAGCTGCAATTAGTTAGTCTTCAGTGATACACACTCATAAAATGCCAAGTTGAGTGTTTTTGATAATAACATGATGCCCTTCTTTTTTTTTGAGTATGTCACATGGATTAAACAACAAACAGGCAAGGGAGATCTAGTGAATTTTAATATAAAAACAATTCCACACACTAGAAAGCACCAGTATATCAGTGGCAGTGCTGGTTAAAACTAGCATTTAAATATTCAGAGACAATTAATTGTGAGGCACAATAGGCACAGAAGTGAAATTGGTTCTTGATACTCCTGGCTGCTTAGAAAAGCTGACTGCTGTTTCCTAATTGGGCCCACATTTCTCAGGATTTTCAAGCTCTGGATTTCTGTTTCCCATTTCCATGCTTGAAAGAATACCAGTTTTATCCCCAAATCTTTGCTCGAGGTCAGGTAATTACTATATGATATCGGTGTCTCTGGGCATAGCATAATGGTTAAGATTTAAAGTGGCTTTGGAAGCAGATAAATTTGGATTTAAATACCAGTTCTACTATTCATCACAGGCAACTAACTTCTTTCAACAAGCCTTAGTTTCTGAACCTATAAAAGGACAAGAAAGCCCTCCAGAAATCATTACTGTTAGGTGATTAATGAAAAGAGTTTGTGAGAGCTTGACACACTCTAAGTGCTTCCAAAGTAGTCACTACACTCATGTTATTTTTTGTTGCCAAAGTGATTATAGCTCTTCTGTATTGTTTATCCAGTCTTAGTGCGTGCAAACACAGAGATATGACTTCATGGTGATGTTACAGCCACAGAGTACTACCTGATATTTTGTACATACTCCACTCCCACCTCCACACCAAAGACATCCCAGGTACCATAATTACAACTCCCAACATGCCATGAACATGTCCTTCCTGAATGGGGGTCTACTGGGAACTAGGGGTGAGGTTAATGGGCCATACTTGGCTGATAACTAAAGACATCGTGCTCTTCCCCTCTTGGTTTTGTCAGGTTTGACTCACATGCTGGCACTGCTGGAAGGGGAGACACACGATAGGAAACATGTGGAGGAGAAACATGTAGAGATGCTTGAAGAAGATACGAGGGTGAGAAACATATGAGTTAGCTACACCTGGTCCTGGGCAAGGTGATGGCAGGCACTATATTGGTTTCTTGTTAGATTAGGTGGTCTATTTTGAATTTTGAGTGTTTACTTTTGTCACAGTTCTCTGGGACTATCTAACCCCTTTCTTGTGGTCGCCTGCCAGGCGTTACCTTAAACTTGGGGCAAACATTCAGGCCTCTTTAGACCTACTTTGGGCTAAATCTGTTTGGCTGGCATTTGCCCATGAAGGGATGGGTAATTCGGGGAGTTTTATTGGGAAACTATTATTTTAACTCCTTTCTTTTCTCTATGCACACTAATTTATTATAATTTTTTCACACTACAAGCTTTCTTCCCTTTGCCTTTGTGCTCATGGATGTTTGGAATACTTTAAGAGTGTATGTCCCTTAACATTTTGGGGTCACTGAGTACCCAGTCATCATGTGCTAACAGAATACACATATCATAAAATGTTATAATGATTGTAAAGGATTGACACTTTCCAGTCTCACCAGGCAGGATGTTGTGTTTTCTCCTCATATTCTAGAAAAATAATTTCTAATTAATAATTTCTAATATGAGGATATTCATGATGATAAAATCAACCAGTGTTTTTTTCTGTCTCTATTCACCTAATTTTTCTTCATGGAAATTATTGAGGGGATGTAATGGGCAGGCAATTTAAGCCAGAGATAGTTTAGACAAGTTCCTCATAATATAATTACCATAGCTGCCTACAGTGCAAAATATCAGTGAAACTCAATGAGAAAAAACAAAACAGTAATAGACACACACACACACACACACACACACACACACATACACACACATACATACTTCTATAGTGTGGAGTTAGAGGGACATGAAATATTGCATACGGGACTTTAATTCTAAAAATAATCCCCACAAATTGATATCATCTCTAATTTATAGATAATGAAATTAAACTTTGAAGAAGTAAAATGCATGGTCAAGGTAATAAAAATCAAAGCAGAAACTCAAATTCAGATTTGTTTTACTCCCTAAGCAACTTTGTATCAACCATGCTTTTACCTAAATATAGCACAAGGAATGTTTTAAATGTATATGAAATGTGTTATAAACTATCCCTACTTTCCAGATTGCTTAATTTCAGTTGTTCTTATACTGTACACCTTGAACAAATTAATTAATTTAATATGGAGTAGTATTTAAGGAAGTGAATGTTATGAAAGGAAAGATTAGTCACCTAACAAACAATAGAAATATTGCTCATTGCAAAGAGTCAAAGAAGACTTTCTGTTCACATTCTTTCTTTGTGTATATAAAATAAAGATATCTGTGGCAGCAGTGTGATGAAATACAGCAGGCTGGGGATTTGTCACAGAACATCCTGATCTTGGTAGCATAAAAAAGGTGAAATAAATTGTTGCATTTACAAATGGAAAGCATGCTCTCTCAATCAGCATTGCTGACACCTTCAACCCATGGCTAGTAGAAAAGTTAGAGAAGGAACTTATAACAACTGTTATAAACCTTTTCAAAAGTACTCTGAGAATAAGATGAGGGCCCAGTGGTCTTTTTTTCCTAGTTGGGAAGTTCAAAGCTTAGGTGTAAGACACTTAAAAAAGGTTTGCCTATTAGCATAACAGCAAGACAATATAGAATTAAATCTCCCTATCTGCATACAGGCTGCTTATCTCAGTGGCCCACATGGTAACATATACGTGTCTGCTAGATTTCTATGGATTCTATTCTGTGCTTATTCTTCATGGAACTCATTATATTCTTAATACTGCAGACAAGCAAATCATTTAAATGCCAGTTTACTGGACCCAATTATTTACTACTATTACTATGACTCCCAAGTCCTGATTATTAAGAACCATATGTTCCCCTTTAAGTTTTCCTCATTCAATTTTTATGAGAATTTTGTAAAATAGGTATTTTATTTTGATTGTACAAATGACAAAAATAAGCACCATCAAGCAAACAGTAATTTGATCAAGGTTGCTGAGTTAAATTTAGCTAATGGAATTTAAAATGACTTAGGTTCCCATGCTTCCCAGTGATACAGTATATCTTTATTAGTTAAAAATTAATATTGTCATTTTGAATTTATTTCAAAGTAATTTTCATATATAACAATAATAAATAGATATTAAATACCTGTTTTAAATATTGACGTCCCATCCATACACATTTTAAAATAGCATTTGGTACATGTCTATAGAACTAACTATAAAGTATAATAGTGACAGAAATTTCCTTCTTGTAAACTTTGAAAACATAAGCTGCTAGTTTTTTTTTTCCCTTATTTTGAGTAGGGAAATGAATATTTGGTATGAAGAAGATAAGGTTTTCTCCATTATAGAAACAAGCACACAAATTAACACTTTGGTATAATCTGTGGTGACTAAATTATACTGCAAGCACTTAATTTGCTCATGCCATTTCCATCATTCTCACTTTTGCACCTTAAATATTCTGTACAATTTCAGATAAGCACCGATTGAATTGGTTTAGTCCAAAAAGTCTTTTTTGTGGGTCCTAACCTTATAAAGCCCCTTGTTTATCACCTTCCACAGAGAAGTATTAGCATTTCAATTTGCCTTTAATTTCTAACACGACTTTGAATTTCAGTTAAATATCAAATCTTAAAACAAACATTCCCAAGGAAAGAGCTGCTAATGTCATTATTTTGTATTAGAGCTTTTATTATATAGACAACATAAAAAATAATTTTTAGGGGCCTCCCTGGGGGCGCAATGGGTTAAGCACAGCACTGTGAAGCTATCCAGAGACACTGCAGCATGAGTTCTATTTCCACATGACACAGCAGACCCCTCTTGTCTCCCCACTGGTCCCCTCAGCAGTGTATTTTGGTCTATCTTCCTGTTCTGCTCCCCACTCTGTCTCTGGTGAACCCTCACACCACCCCATAGCTCTGGCCTGCACCCCAGCTAGTATGCAAAAATAAATAAATCTTAAAAAAAATATTTTTTACTACAAATGTTGGTGATGCTACAATTTTAATGACTCATTAACTATTAAACATGAGACATTTCAAGTATATATCCACATTTCTAAAACTAAGTAAAAAAATTCTGTAAATCTTCATGGTGTATAGATTCCCCGTACAATCAGATTTAAAAATATACTGTATTCAATTCAAACCAAAACTATGATTTTATTTTGTAAAATCTACCATTTGCTCAACTAAAAATAATATCAAGATTCAGTTTCATTACTGGATTTTTTGAAAGGAACTATAAGAAGACAATTAAGGACTATGATAATTCTTATTGATCAAAGGAATGCAAGAAAGTATGAGGAAAGAGTAATTAAAGTTAAAAAAGAATATTATAATGTACAGATATCTACAAGCAAATATGCACATATTAACTTATATAAGAATGTGGTTAAGATTTTAAAATATACTTTATAGGAATGAATTGAGCTCTTTTTCACCACCACTGTTTTATCTGATGATTTTCTATGGTTGACAAAGGTAGAAAGACAAACTAAATGTACTGCAGAATAAATGAAAACCGCTGAAAACTAAATACTAAAAACTTAAATTCAAATCATTATAACTGCAAATAATGACTACATACTGATTTCCAGGGAAATGTCAGTACATTTTATTGTCACTGTAGCAACAGGTCAGATATTCACAAGTAAAAATAAGATATTTATTAATTATATCAAGTTTGAAGCAACTAAAGTACTTAATACACCATAAAAATTCTCTTATTGAAAGAATATGTTTTCTTATCCAAAAAAGAATTTCTTTTTGCTCCATATGGTCACAACAGAGTTGATAAGATTGGTAAATTCATGATTTAATTTATATCACTAATCTTTAATATTTTCTTTTAGTCAATAGATTAAAGCTGCAGTGTACAAGTTTGCCATTGACTATTAAATAACTGCAAACTTACCAACTGGCTCCTTCTGATTCTGAAAGAGAATCTTGCTATTACTGCCATCCATGTTTGCCATGTTAATTGTGTTTCCATCTGTCCAGTAGAGTTTCCTTAATTCAAAAGAGATGTATATTGAAAATGTTAATTGTAGATCTACTTGCTGACAAGAAACACTGAAGAACAAAGTCATATCAAGTTAAATTATTGGCTCAGGATTAATTATTTCCAAGATGATAGCAATTTTTGACCCACTTGGTAACAGTAACTTCTATACTTGCCTGGAAAGAAAATACCACAACTCTTTTTTTTTTTCTTTTTGTCATCAAAAAAAATATTATCTCATTTCCTTTTTTCTGCCTACATTTAAAACTGAATACTTAAGTATGACTGTAGAAATTGTTTCCATTTACAGTAATTTATCAAGATTGAATTCTCTTGACTTGGAGAAATTAAAAACCATAGAAGGAGGCAAAACTATTTCAATGATTTCTGTTGAAAGTGCTGTGAAAAATAATTTCTTTTCACCCTGCACAAGGTCTCCATGCGGGCAAATAATGGCTAGCCAGAAGATGGGAGAATTTAATGAACTTGACAGTGACTATATCAACATGCAGTAGACTAGTTAGTAGTCAAAATGAAATCAAAGACATTTCCTTGAATCTTTCTTATTAACTGTCATTCATTAGAAACATAAATTAATCATGTGATACAATATATAGAAATTATGTCCATCACTGGAATCTCTAACAAATTATACGATAATTTCCAAGTTTGCATTTGATTTTTTTTAATCGTATGGTTCCATATGTGACCTCTGAAATAAGTAGTGTTTTCATATGAAATTAGAGAATAGGTGAGTGAAATTTTTGAAAAACGTTAAAAAATAATCATACTTTACCCCCTCACTGGGTGAGCTGCAAGACACTGTGGCTTATCGATTCCATGGATAATTGAGGTTTTCAAAGAGCCATCTAGCCGTGCCACATTAATTTGTGTTTCATCAAATTCTGAACTAATCCAGTATAAATTCCGTGAGACCCAATCCACTGCTAGCCCTCTGATACTCTGAATATCTGTAAAACAGGAAAAAGAAAATTAAAAGTGAATGAAGTTTCTCATTATTTTGGCTTTCCAAGTAAGTTATTTTCTGTCTCAGGGAAAATTTAATTTACACTCTAATTTGCTAGCTAAAATTGTATGAGATTGTAATCCCATTCCCTTATCAGCCCTTCTTAAGGCTTGAATAATCATTAATGTCTTAATGCTGAGCCATTTGAAAACCTGAAGCAACAATTAGCACTGAAATTACACTAACAGTCAATGATTCACCAGTAAACACTTAGTAGCAGACACAGGCAGTAGTCTTATGGGCCAAGGTGACCAAATTCAAATTAGAGTAATGGCTTCTCCATTTGGTAGCACATCTTTCTAGTTAGGAGAAAGTACTTGTGGGCCATCAACAAATGGGGTATTTTATGTTTTAAGTGCCAATTTGTTACTGGAATGAAATAAAACAATTCAACTTCCCTAAAAGAATTAGCTAAGTTGAACATCTTTCAAAGCAGATAATTAACAGAAATTGACTGAAATATGAGAAAAGAAACTACAACCCCTTTAACATTCTTCCAATGTGGGTCCTACAGAAATTATTGAAGTCTAATTAAGTTTTGATTCATTGTAACCAATATGAGTATTTGGGATGCTATTGCTTGATTATTCAATCAGTCATCTTTTAGAAAAATTTAAACTGAAATACTATTGCATATTTTAAAGACATAAAATGTTACAAATGATAGAAATAAGGAAATCTTTTAAAAATCTTAACATACCAAATAGGCTAGTTCAGTCCCCAGTCTGTAGCATTTGGTCACCTTGGTTTTGTCTTTATAAGATAATATCTTCTAGCACACTGACCTGTTCCTCTTACTGGGAGACTGTTAAAGGAAGCTTCTGATTCAGTAATCTGGGAAGGGGTCTACCATTCTGCAAGTTCTACCTGGCTCCTAGGTGTGAGTGCTCCTGCTTCAGACAAGTGGTTCTTATCCAAATGCTGCCAAGACCTCAGAGCAGCGGCTACTTATCTCCAGTTGAATTGCTGCTACACCCTCCCTTTTTACCTTTAACAAAAGGAAGCCACAAAGCTAGATAGTCAGGTGAAAATAAAAACTCCTGATTTGTAAAACTTTGCCAAATAGTTAAAAATGTTAAAGGACAAAATGAGTCTTATTGACTACAAAGTGCCATGTCCATATGGTAGGCTCCACCATTTGCTCCTCAAATCTCAATGGAACCTATGTTTCTGTTCAAAAATGATTTTATTATTTCTAAATAGTTTATAATTACAGTGCCCTTAGAAGTTATCTCCCATATGTAAGGTGACCTCAAATCAACAATCTCTCACTCTGCAAGTGGCTTTTCATCATTAGTTTACTGGTGAGTTGGTGAATTTTGAATGTGAAATTTCTGCATTTCTCAACCCAGAATTTGAAATTTCATTTTAGATTTAGCTGTCTTCATCCCTCTTATCCCTCTTTTCTCAAAAAAAAAAAAAAAAATTACACCTGTACAAAACTAAACTCACCATATCTTATATTTATCTGCCTCATCAATGTTATTATTCCTCCACTTCCTTCACTTGCTAGAGTCGATTGTTGAGAATTGCTGTAGTGAGATTAGGGTTCATGTTGCTTATTTTTTTCTTATTCATCAAGTCATTTACATGTGTTTCACAACCTTTCTTATAACAGATCCTTTCTTATGAAGAGAATGGAATTAACTATAGATAAAAGGCATAGGAGCCATGTGAAATACATTAGATGATTTGTATTTATGCAGCTTAATTTAGGATAGAGGAATAATTTATTTCAAGGAACTTAATACTACTTTATTTTTACACTGGATTTTTTGGTATAGGAAAAAATAAAATTAATCTATATTTACTCTAAAATACATGTTCATCAAAGTTTTTTGGGTGTCTCTGTTGATCAGTATCCTTTTATTCTTTCCTGATTGGCTCCTAGTCATATGGTTCAGAGAGTACACTTAAATTAGAAAACAGCCAAATGGAAGCTATTACTATTTATTTTGTTCTGTACAATTCTATGGTTCATGCTCTCTCAAATCTATTTCTTTTATATTGAAAGAGTAACCAGTTTTGTCCTCTTGCAAGCAATTGATTTAGTTGCTGCCATGTTCTTTGTGACTAGAGATTTCTAGATTTTGACTTTTGCTTTCCCCAAGGTACTGAACAGCTTCCAACCACCCAGAAAGTGATAGTTAAATTCCTTGGTTAAATTCCTTAAACAGGGCCTCCCTGGTGGCACAGAGGTTAAGTGCTGCGCTGTGGAGCTGTCGGCAGCGGCGACCCGAGTTCGACACCCGGCCAGGGAGAATCCCACATGGTGTGGCAGACCTCTCCTGCCTCGCCCGCTGCTCCCCTCAGCAGTGTATTTCTGATCTGCCTGTTCTGCTACCCGCTCTGTCTCTGGTGAACCCTCTCGCCGCCCCACGCCTCTGGCCTGTACCCCAGCTTGTATGTAAATAAATAAATAAATAAATAAATAAATAAATAAATAAATAAATAAATAAATAAACTCCTTAAACAGACTTTCTATATAATCTGAACATAACTATCCTCTCAACATTATTTCTCAATATTTTTAACCAATTACCTTACTTCTCAGTTATATTATTGTGTTTTCAGATTAAGAGAATTGCCCTGAACTTTCAAACTTACAGGAAAGCTACCTGAGTCTTATGTATTAATCACATTCTCCACTTACTGCATTCTCCACTTGCTAAGCATCATTCATAACAGTCTATTTGGTAAACAACTTTCACTTCAACCACAAGAACATAACTCACGGACCTCATGCTAAGTAAGTTGTACAGAAAAAGACAAATGTAATATGATACTGTTTATATGAAGTACCTAAATAGTTAAAGTCAGACAGAAAGTGGCTAAAAGGATTTGGGAGGAGGGGGAAATGGGGAGTTGTTGAATGGGTATAGCATTTCAGTTCTGCAAGAAGGAGTTTTGAAGAGCAGTTATGAAAAATGAATGTACTTAAAATTACTGAATTGAACAATTAAACATGCTCAAGAGAGTGAATTTTGTGATATGTGAATTTTGCCATAATTTAAAAAATTATCTTTCAAAAGCAAAGGCTAAACAAATATATTTTTAGATTCTGAAATTTCACTAACAGTTTCTCACCAAATTAAAAGAATTTTAAAATATATTATTCAGAGAGAAATAAACTGATCCCTGAGAGCTCTTAGATGAAAGAGAGATGAAGTTAAGCACATTGGTTAACATGTAGATAGATCTAAGCAAAAAAGGACTGGTTGTAAATTATCTGTGAGATTCCTTTTTCTTTGCCCTATTAAATAGACCTATTAGAAGCATCTTGGGGGTAAACACAGACTGTTGCTCACAATCAGGTATGATTCAAAAGAGGAAAAGATCTCAACTCTCTTAGAACTTCTTGAGGCCAGATATGACTGCATCACTCAAAATTCTTTTGAGGTATGTTTCGCAGATATTATTTCTCTCTTGTAAAATGCAAAGTTTACAAAGCAAATTGATAACATATTTTGGAAAGCTTTCTCAAGGGGACTTTGTCAATATTAAATATTTCATTTGTTGCAAATATGAGAAATTGTAAGAACAAGAAATTATAAATTCCATGTACATTTAAATGTTATTATATGATACATGGAATTAATAAAACATCCATAAACCCCTAATTAAAGTTAAAGGTATAAAGCACTGCAGATATTTCAGAAACCTTCTGTATTCACACTTACTAGTTGTATGCCACTCTTATCCTGAAGTTTAGTATTTATCATTGTATTGATTTTGTGTGTTTTAACACATATGTATATAATTCAAATCTACAGTTTTTCTATAGAGTATAGGAAAGCAAAATTCTAGCTTTTTTTAATACTCTCACACTTTCAATGTCCTAATGTCCCATACAGCTGATTGGGAAAACTTCTAAACAACTGTCCTTCTATTTCATTTGGATCAATGTCTCCAATATCTTTCTAATTATCTGGTAACATCACCTCTCTCACAGGCATCAGGTTCAATTCCTTCTACATCTGTCACGCCCTTGGTGTCTCTCAATGATGGGTACCTCTCACTGCTCTAGTCTACTTTTTGTTTCCAATTTAGGGTATTTCTATAGGTCTCTAATTTTATCTTTGTTTACAATTTCTCAGTTTTCCAGACAGTCTTTCAGATTTCCATCTGATTTATCAGCAAAAGAATTTGAATCTCCTCTACATCTGGAATAGTTTTCGGTGGTTTCCCATTGCCTTGAGGGAGGGGGGCAGATGCATGCATGCGTGCACAAACACACACACACACACACACACACACACACACACACACACACACACACGCACACACAGCTCCTCAACCTGGTATAAGGCCCTCTGTGATATGCCCTCATATTAAGCTGGTAGTTTAGTTTTCTGCAAGGTGTAGGTATCCCTCACTACCACCCCTCCATATTTTCATAGAGTCCAGATCTTTGTGCTGACTGATACCTCGGCCTGGATTGATCTTGTTACCATTGTCGCCCAAGACCTAGTTTGACTATCACTTTCTAAGAAAGCATTTTGGTATCTTTAAGAATTCAGTACTCCTTATAGTAATTTTCTGAGAAGTTACTTACACTCTTGTTAAACACCTTATTTAATTTAGCCTTATATAGTTAGTTGTTTACATCTGATCAAATAGGAAGTTCCTTGCAGTTACGAACTGATTTAATGAAATAATTGTTTCCCTACCCACCCACTTTCCCACATATAGAATCTAGGATATGAAATGAATTAAAAAAATAAAAAAAATTATGGAGTAAAAAAAAATGTATTTTTACCCTTCTAAATGAAAACAAACAAACAAACAAACAAAAAAAAACCTAAGAAGTATGGTTTATTTAGTACCCATTGCTATAATTAATTAATGGATTCACATTTATAGGTGTGGTTTTGTCTTTATATTCTTTTCTCTATTATTTTAAAATCACAGATGTTGATATTCTTTCACCAAAATGCTTTTTGTGTGAAAATAAAAATTGAAAATTTTATTCAGAAATAGGCAAAACAGATGTTCCCTATCTAAACTCTTTAATTCAAGACCTGTTTTCAAAAAATCTAGATCTTACTAATACTGTTCTGTTTTAATTTTTTTCTGTTCTCTCTGTGCCAATTTTCATAATAATTTTATTTTCTGAGTATTTTTATTACTGGGTACAATTAAATATGGTTGTCTTGGAAAACAGAATGGATGAATGAATGAATGGATGGATGGATGAATGAAATAATTATTATATAAAATAATTATTTGCAGAAATGGATACTAAAGAAAATCTACTCTGAAATAGGCCTAATTTGATCCAAAGTGTCACTGAGAATTCAATTTTATGTAATTGCAAAGTGATTAAAAGGCTTCTTTTATAATGAATTATTTCTTTGTAGTTTAAAAAGCAAATGATTATATGATAGTTTATTACCATATCGGGAAATAGTCTAATTAAACAGATACTTTAAATTTATTTTCATCTTCCTTTTGGAGTACATTTCTGCTTTACTCAACCTAACAGTACAGTTAATTTATGTAGTACATGTCTCTAGTATCTACACACACACACACACAGACACACACACACACACACACACTTGCTCAAGCACTTGTACTTGCCCCTAAAGTCGTCATGCATTTTCCAGAGCTATACAGTTTATTCTTTGCCCTAAAATGACCAGGAAAGTCAGTTGCTTTTTCAAAGAAAAATGAGATTTTATTGACGATGACCTGGAATCCCATAAAACTGCCAACATATCTAAAAGCTTTTCCTTATATTTCAGAATAAACAATAAAAACATTGTGAAAGGAATGGAATAACCTTTATACTTCCCCCAGTGATACTAGAAATCTGCCAACTGTGCTGTGAGTGTATATTAAGTAAATACTGGGGAAGAATGTTACACACAAATCATATAGTTATAGTAATGTCTCTGCTATCCACCTGACTGAGGTTCATTATTTGTAAAAGAAAGACATGTTTATGGAAAAAAGAGCATAATATTGGAGTTAAAAATCCTGAACCTGAACTTGTATGCAATAAGCTCTGCTATATCCTAACATTTGGCGAATCGTAACAAAATGCTTCCTCATCTATAAAACCAAATAGTAACATTTACCTAAAATCACGAAGTGAGGAAAAACTGTTAGATTAAATAAAATAAGAATATATCAAATGTGAAATGTCATGCTCCTGGCTTATTTAGGAGTATAGTGATATCTTTTTTTTTCTTACTATGCTAGTTGCAAGCAGTACTTGAGAATTTTAGTGAACAGTCTCTTAAACAATAAGGTATAATTCTGAATAGTTTTTGAGTAATGGGCAAAGGGTCACAAATGAACTTGTGGGACCATTTTAAAGGGACAATAAGACCCAGATGCTTGGGGTAAAGTCCCAAATCCTCTTTTTGTAGGGATATGAGAATGGCAACAATTTTAAACAGATAGTCCTGGGTATGAATTTGTCTTTGTTATTTCCTCACTTTGGTTCTGAGACAAAGTTTAGGTTCTGGGAGCTTAAATTTTCTCATAATCAGAATGGAAATAATTTATAATAGGAAATAATTTATCAGTTTCAACTATTAAATATGATAATGGTACTTTGCATAGCAATGGCAACCAATATTCATCACATAAAAATATAAATAAATAAACCTGTGATGAGTCTTGAGTCATAAGCAATGACTCAAGTAGAATTAATTACCAACAGAGAGAGCTACAGACTACTGGGAAGATAAGAAAATGTTTGCTATGAAATGTTCGTTTGTTTTTTCTTCAAATAAAATTACATCTTTGATTATTTTGTGTCAAGAGGCGTGTGTGTGCATACATATATTATGTATGTATGTGACATATAAAATATGCATACACATACTTGTTAAATTCTAAAATGAATGTGCCTACTCTCATCTATTAGAATATATCTTACAATAAAATGTAACTGCAACAAGTCTATAGAAAACATATTAATTTGGTAATATAAAATTTATAGACAGTATAGAGTGTCAGGATATGGAGAATGGTAAACAGGGAAATTGTTTCCAGACTTCCTCATGGAAAGTTGACCCAAAGATGTTCACTATTTTCCTCAGAATTTTTTTTTTTTTTTACCTTGGAAGAAAACAATGGAAGTCTACTGGATATGGATAGATCTGAGACTAGATTTTTGAAGTTGGTTTCACATTACACTTAATCTAGAGGAAAGAAACAGTCTCTCAAGTAAAAGTTTAGTAGAGATAGGATAGATAGTGAAGTAATACAGAGGTCAACAGCATAAGATGTAAGAGGAAGGTCAGAGAGTCACAGAGCATACAAAAGATGAAAGGATAAAATAAACCACAATTACTGGAAAGATTTGAAATACTTTGATGAGTTCAGAAACTGACTGTCAAAAGTTCACTCCAAGTTTTTTCTATTAATGGAGAGATATATCTGCCCTTAACAAGGTTTCCTTCTAGAAGAAAGGAAAAAGCAATGCCATTCAGCTTGTGAAGTCACCAGAAATGGAGTTTTGGCAATGCCTATTCTTCAATATTCATACCCAGTGAAGTCTCTTTATTTTTTGTTCTTTGATATCTTTAGTTTTTGCACATTTCTTTGTTTCCACTCTAGGCATCTATTATCTCTTACTAAAAACACTATAGTCACCAAGGGCCAAGTTGCCCCCAGAATCCACCACTCATTTACCCTCCAGTCTTCTTAAATTCACTACAAAACATACATCTAGAGTGATCTTTGCCATCACTATAGATGCAAAGCTTATCATGTAGCTGCATGCTTCTTAAAAAAAAATCCTTGATTTTCTTTATTTTTATTATTAACATAAAATCCAAGAATATATCCTACAAAGATTAGAATGATTTGATTTCTATTTCTTTAGTTCCATTAGAGTATATAGCACATCCTTCCCATTCTATGTTCCATATTACTCAAAACTATTTCTCCTTCATCTTAAGTAAAAATATTTTAGTATTTGTCAAAATTAATGAATTGATAAATATTGATTCTAATTAGCATATGTATTAATTATCAGTGAGAAAATATTATTGTCAATAATTGTAAACACTCTGTTAAATGGAAACGTCTTTATGATTTTCTCAAAGATACACTCAAATTACTATAAATTACCAAGTTACAGTTAGGACAGAAAATTATCGTGCAAATTTTGAGAGACATAACATCCTTTACTTTATCCAAGTAATAGATTCTTTTGGAAAGTACTTCACATTTATGAAATGTGCTTGAACAATTTTCTATTAGGGTCTGGTGAATTTCTCATGAGAAGACCACCTGACTAATTGCCAAACTTGGAAGCTATCTAGCATCTTTTAATATATCTCTCAAAGTGTTAAAGAAGATAAAATCTGGTCTGTCAATGATTAGCCGTTTTTCACGCTGTCCTATAAGAAATATTGAAGAAGTAACTGTTGCATTAGCTTTTTTAGAAAGATAGTTCTCTTATGGTAAGCTGGAGATAAATATCTGAACAAACTTGTAACCAATGTAACCAATTCATTCAGTTGCTTTAAGAATACTTACCTGAGATGGCTAAAGAGTTAACATAAATATGAGATTATTTTGGTAGTGACATGCTATCAGATTTATTAGTGGTACTCAAGGAGTCTTCTAGTTGTGCATACAAAAAAAATATAAGACATGGGGATTTAAAATCTGCACTTCTTATGTCTTTCATTATTTAAATAAGGTCTAATTAAAATATTTTAGTATGCTTTCAAGTATAGGCATTTGATATACCTATATGATTTATGGATTATCTTTTTTTTCATCCTCCCCCAAACTCCTCTAACATAATTAGGGAGCGTGGAGTAAAAGAGAAACAGTCTTCTTTGGTTTTGCATTCACAGTAAAGAGCAAATTCAATGAAGAGTCATTCAATAAAATCATTACTGGAGAAGAAATCACAATATGCCAAAATTTACACAAAGATGTTAACTAAAAGGCTAAGTATTTAGAATTCAACCACTGCATTTACTTGCATGTCTCACTGCCATTATGTTTTTTAAATGGGGAAAAGTACTCTCTTTTAAATGGTTAATTCAATATTTACTGAGAACCTATAAATTCAATATTTACTAAGAACCTATAATTCAACCTTCTGGGTCAGGAGGTGGATATAAACAGGTTTCCTGTCTTATTTGTGTAGTTTAATACTGAAAAAAATATATGCAAAAGGAAGTAGATATAAGGTTGATGAAAGGGGTCAATGAGTACTTTCCTACCACCTATGTTTTCGCTGTGCAAATATAACAATTCCTCCATCAATAAAACAGGAGTCTCCAAATCGGTATATATAAATGTGTTTAAATTTAAAGCCCTATTCTGAACTTTTTCTTTCTTCTGTAACTAAATTTCTAGTTATCAGACCGATATGTGCAATATAATAATACTATTCTACAATTGTTAAGACATAGCATATTATTAACTCTCTGAATAATCGAACCCATATTTCAATTAAGAACATAGACTTAGATAATGGAAGAAGAGTACAAAAGAGACTTGTGATTCTCACAAATTGAACAAAAAACATATTTTAAGTTGTAATACTTGCAAATATTTTACCTCTTGAAATAACAGTTTCTAATCCAGTTCCATTAATAAAAGCTCGCTTAATTGTTTGTGTTTTAATATCTGTCCAGTATAAACGTTCTTCAGATGCATCGAAGTCTATCACAGTAACATCATCAATATCAGGAACTGTAAATGCCGTGATAAAGTTAAAATAAGGATTATCAATATCCACTCCTCTGATTTCAGAACGCCTTGCATAAAGAAGAAATTTTTTCATTTCTGGAAAAGAAATAGAAAGTAAGTTTTTTTCTAAGTTTGACAAGTTTGCAATAGTCTAGAAATTTTTAAATATTTTTTTTGTTAATGATGCAATAGATTTTTAACTCCAGAAAATCATGATTAAGACTTGATGGAAACATTAAACTAAATATCAATGGAAACAATTATGAAATAAGTTGGAATCCTTAAGGTATCATTATACCTAGAACTGTAAAAAACAAAACAAAACAAAACTCTCCTTCTTTAGAAATGCTAGAAAATTCTCAGGATTGGTTTGATTTCAGAATTTCAAGAAAACTGCTACACTACATGAAATCTATAAATGTCAAACAACCCATTTTTTTTGTAAATAACTGTAATAATATTGCATTACTTTAAGTACTTTTTGTTCTTTGAATAAATCCAAGCATCACTTTTGAAATGATGTTCATGTCTTCCCTATAAAATTTGAGTTCAATAATATTAAAGAATGCTTTCCTATTAAAAAAAACTAAGTCTTTGTAACTTGCATTGTGAGGCATTGTATCATTTTTACTCCCATTGGTACTTTTCTTGCACTGTATTTTTGACATAATTTAAATAGAGGAGTCACAGGTATTGTATTCTTACATTGTTCTCTTCAGAGTTTTCATTAATATTTGAGTTATGTTATTATTGTATAAAATCAGCAAAAGATACAAGTGCATGCATTCCTGAATTAAGATTTGATGAGAACATTATTTTTCATCTTTAAAGATTTGCTTCTAAAATAAATAAAAAATTACTGAAAATTAAAAGAAAACCCTACAGTGTGATTTTCATTTACAAATTTTGTCAAATGTGCCATTTGGCTTTATTTTACAAATTTTCCCAAGTTCTGATTTTACTAAATTCTCCTCCCTTCAAGTTGATAATCCTGCACAAAATTATGCAAAAATGAATTTAGAAGAGAAAGAGGAGATTAAAGCTAAATACCTCTGTGTTATGCAGATTACTTACGTCATCATTTTCTGATAAAACACTTTACCTTACAAAACTCCCTGTTTTGTAGAGATAAATTCTGCTACCTCACTAAATAAGAGAGGCACAAGAAAAAAAGGAATAAAGTAATAAACAGCTAAGTGCAGCATATCACGTGTTTAAAGAATCTGTCAGTCTCTACAAAAGATGATGAATCAGCAATGGATTCTAGAAATAATACCATCGCAAATCTGTTTAAGGATGTTCTAAACCTCTTCTGCTTTACTTTGAGAAAAATCTGAATGCTAAAACAATATGAGAGAATTCAATTTGGAGTTTAGAGAAGAACTGTAAGAAATTTACCATAGCAGGTCTTCTTGTCAGAGGAAAGCTTCATCAAGTGGGGGCATGCACAAGCAGCGCTCCTATTATGATTGATCAGACACATGTGAGAGCAGGGGCCTTTGCCATCATTAGCTGCACAGGGATTGGGAGCTGTAATTACACAGTGAAATATTAACAGTGTGGAAGGAGGAATATATTAGGGAACCTTGGAGGCTGACAAGGGTTATTCACTTAATGATTCAAAGTGAAGTTCCCTCCATAGCACCCATTACTAGGATGATTAATATGACAATAATAGACAATCATACACAGCAATTACACTAATAAAAACATTTTTCCTCCTCAAAGATAACAACTAAGATAACTCCCTCAATTTCCTTTAAGACGAATATAATGAATCTGATTGCCTTCAAAGTAAATTTTTTTTTTAAATTTAGTCTGAGAAACAATCAGGAATATCTAATTCAGCATAAAATAAACTCAGCTAGACAATAATATTTCAGGATATTGGGAATTTTAATGGATGTAATTTTCCTAACCTACCATATGGATTCCTTACTTGTTTTAGCATCTGCTATAAAGTGGTCCCTAGGAAACTGTTGCTACATGTATATCCTTCTTTAAGGTCATTTCCTCTTTGAGGGAATGTTTGTTCTCCTTTATTGACAAGATATCCACTTCATTTTGTTTTTCATATTAAATGATCCATGGCTAAAGTTTTTAGCCATGTAGCCCTATCCTTATCCCACTTGTTCCCCTATCCCACTTACCTGCAGCTGCCTTGGACTAGCTACTGAGGACTAGGTGGTGGAGCTAGGTCTTTCTTCTGGAGAAGAAAGGAGGAAAACCTTTATTCTCCAACCCAGCTTACACCCTGGTACTACTGAAGAAGTGGAAGGAGAAGCATGGAAGAGACATGTAGAGAAACTCAAAAGAGATAAGTGGGTGAGAGACACGTGGCTGACAATTGCCACGGTTATCTTGATGTGGTATTTCCTTTTGTCCCAGCTTTCTGAGACTTACTTCCTCTGCTATCTTTCATATGATTCCATGCCAGAAGGTGCCCTAGATGTGCAGGAAACTTCTGAGCCTGAGCACCCCCATATCAGGCCAACCCTATTTGGCTGGGCATTTGCCTACAAGAGGATGGATAATTTGGGTGTTCTATGAGAATAGCCTTTCCTCTTCTCTCTCTGTGCACACTAATTCTACTGAAGTTCTTTCACACTAAGAGTCTGCTTTGTCTTTATGTAGTCGATGGCAGAACCCAATTTATTGTTTGGGGATTCCTGGGCATAGCTTGGTCATTCACTAACAAAGTTAGTCCAATATACACATACTTAAATTCCACTTGAATAAATAGGCCATATTCAAATTTAGAATGATATATTAAATTGTGTAGTTCAATGTCATTTTCTCATCCTTTTGTGTTTTTTCTGTTATTATGAGATTTTAATCTTAATTGATCGATAACTATTTTCTTAAATCTCATTTTCATAGCTCCTATTTAGTTATCTGAAGTCTGTAGAACTAGACTGCTAAATTAAAGCACAAAAGAGTTAAATTTTCTCATGCCACCAAAAGAATTTTAGTTTTCATGGAATTACATTTTTCTAACAGGTAGAACTACAGCTCAGTGTAGTTAATATCATTCCTGCAGAGTTTTAAAGATGAAAAAATTGAAAAGAAATCTATGAGATATAAAATTTTAGAGGATATATGAGAAGTTGCCTATATATATGCTCATTTGTCTACATGTTATTTATGGCTACTTCACACTGCATTAGCAGAATTAATAATTTTAATGAGACTGTATGAAACATGAAGCTCTAAAATGTTTATTATCTGGATCTTTACAGAAAAAGATTTCTAACACTTGATATAAAGCAATTAACTCTTACTTACAAGAAATAGTATTGCAAAGTCCATTATTAATACAGAGGTTATGGACTCCTACAAAACCAACTCTATCTGATTTATTTGTATTCAAAGTTAGAAAAATTGACCAATCAAGGTAAAATTATAAGGAATCTTCACAAAATTCAAATACAGCTGGTGCAAACTAGGTTCAATTTATTTATATGTAAAGTTGACCATGCAAAGAACCTCAGAAATGCATGTAACACCCTCTCCTTACATTTATGTATTGGATAAATATTATTATGAAGTACCTAATTGTCCAATCTATCTTTAACATGTTAGAATATAATAGTAGACAAGACATAAATTATGGACCAAATTGTTTAAGAGCACATTCTCTAACCCTCTGTACCAATTCTTCAATTGGTCGGTGGCACAGTTTAGGTTTTCTATGTTGATTGGATTGATGCAGTAACTTTTTAACTAATTCCATGATTCCCCATTATTTTTCTAAAATATAGAATTGGACTAATATCTGCTTTGTTTAAATTCTCAGGTAACTTACCATTGCCTAACTCACAAACTCTTGATCTTATCTCCTACTATTTCTCCTATATCGCTGTATTTGTTCCCTTTACCTACTAATCTGTCTGATGCTAATTTGATTACTGGACCAACCCAAGAAAAATCCAGAGGATAAGGCAGGAATTTCCTCTCTGCCCCTTCATTGGTTTCTATCTAAGTCAGGAGTTGGCAAGTTTATTTCTATAAAAGGCAAAATAGTAAATACTTTTACCTTTATATAGCCTTAATTTAACTATACAACTTTTCTATTATAGCACAAAAATCTCCACAAACAATATGTGAATTAAGAGGTGTGTATATATTCAAATAAAGTCTTATTTACAAAATATGTACAAGACTAAATTTCACCTGAGGGGCCTTGAATTGTCAGCCTCTGAATTAGGGTATAAATGTTAGACTCTCAGTAATTATGACTTAAATAAATACATGCATACATATTTATTTTTTCCTACAATTTCTAGGGTATATATTATTGGGTTAGACTTAAAGACATTTGATTCATATGCATGATCATTTCTGTTTGTGGGTATATGTTCTAAAAAGGCAGCAATTTAAAAATTTAGAAAGTGAGTTAATCCTTTAAGGCACATCATAACTGTAGCTGAAGAGACTAAATAATGCAAATACTGTATAGGAAAACCAAATGTTAATTATGTAATCACACAAGACTGATGTTGTTCTGTGAAGAAAACGGTACCATTAAAAATAATTTCATATTTCATACAAACTATGTTTAATTGCAGTCCATTTCTCACCAGCAAAAAATAAACACTTTAAAGCCAAACAATTATTTTATCCATTAAATTCAAATAAATATATGCAAATGTTGATGCAATATAAAATATGTCTGATATTTATTACCTCAATAAAACTATGCTGAAGGCAGAATGCCAGGACACAATTTATTGCATAAAAGGAAGATTTATTTTTCTTCCCATATAGTAATTTTTGATAGTAACCAATATTCATCCTTTTATTCAACTTTATGGGTATAAAAATCATTGCTAATGTAATAAAGCAATTCATGTACGTTATATTTTTCCTTTTAGAAAAGAGTTTAATATTTCCAAGGGAGGGAAATTTCATAAGGATCTTGCAATTAAATATCAATCTGAAATCCTATTTTCCCTTTGACAAATATCTTCAAATTATAATTTTAACATATGATGTGAAAGAACTAGAGAGAATTCCTTATTTAAAATATGCACACAAACACACAGACACACAGAGCAACATACGTTCAAATAAAAGACATTCTTATTGTTTTAGCCTTACAATATTCTAACAATATTAGGTATACAGGAGCTGCTTTCATCAAATATTTTATGATGAATTTTATCCTATAGTGTATTTTAATTTAAAAGAAAACACAATTTCTAGAAATCTTATCTGATCTTCTATAAATAACCGCAATTCAGGAAGAAAAAAAATTAAAAAAAAACCCTGAAAATACTATTTCCTTATATTAAAATGATGCATTAGTATTCATTAAGAAACTAAATTTTGGGTGCCAGTATACAATACTGATACAGGGAACAGAGGACTATGTTATGGAATGAGATAAAAGGAGGAGAAAGTGAGTTCCATTGGAACTTTTTAAAATTTTCAATAAATGGAATGTGGTAGCAACATGCCCCTGGTAAGTTCCAAGTCATTTCTCCTCTTTGGTGTTCAGTTTTTCTCTCCCTTAAATCAGGCTTTCAGTACTGCACAGGTTCTGAGCACCTAATTATAGAAGCCTCACAAGTTTACTCAAATTTCAAAAATGTCTCCTTGAATTCATATCACCTGACTTTTACTTCACTTCAGTCAGAATTCTCATTCTTTCAAAGTTGCTGATATCAACCACAAAGGTGGAAGCATTTTTGAATTAATTATTTCACACTTACCTACTGATTTAGAAATATTAGCATTTTGAAATAGGGTTCATGTCAAAACAAATTTCCTACTGATACTATTAAAGAGCGAGAAAAACAATATTTTAAACAGAATTAATAATATGTAGGCTCTATATGTACACACACACACACAAACTTGTTTCTCTTTCACTCTACTTCTGGTTTTTGATTGGCTTTTATAAGGGGTATTATCATATGTAAAATAGGTATATCTGTAAAATTATATGTTTGTCAGTCACTATAAATTTCAGGAGCAAAACAAAAAAGGACAGCTGAGTCAGTAACCCATCTCTGACAAAAAAATCATCCTTACAAAATAATAATAATTTTATCCACAAATATTTATTACCTCCTACTGAACTAGATCCTTCTTAGAGGGAAGAAAAGTTTATTCAAGAAGAGAAAAACATCTTGTACTTGGGGATAGCTAATGGATAATGTATTTGTAGCACGCTAAAATTAAAGTAACAGTCATATTCTAGAGTTATTTTAAGCAAAGTTTCCAATCAGAGAAATGAAATAAAGAGCTATGGAAGAAAATGAAAAAGAGAAAAACAGAGAAGAAGCAGACTGGTAGAATCTTTCTGGATTGATGCAAAAGCTCAACTCCAGTCAGTGGGTATTAAAGCACAACCAAAGTAGTGACCAAGAAAACTACCTGTAGTATGAGAGGACACAAAAGTATAGAACCATCCAGATGGGAAAAGGAGTCCATCCAAAAGAAGAAAGGCATATTTTCTTCAAGTTAAAAATAATTCTCTTTAGAAGTTACCTTCTCATCCTCTTTTGCCTCTCTCCCTCCCCCATAACCCATCTATCTTTCTATGTCACTACTGACTCTTCGACATACAGCACAGTATGTGCAGTTGTCTTTGATATGCTTTAGATAGACCAATGCATTTTATCTTTGGAACAATTCCACTGTACAGATAAAATTTCAAAGGTTGACAGTGTTCATGCAGTCAGTATATGACAGAATCAGAATGTGAAACAAACTGTCTTACTCTAGAATCTTCCTCTTGGTTACTTACCTCTCCAAAACTGATTTCTTTGAAGGTTGTCTGTTCTATATTGGGTTATTTAAAAATATGGTCCTATTGCTCAATATATTTTTCAGCAAAAAGACTTGGAAATTCATATTAATATGTAACTTCAAGCATTCTCAGTATCACCAGAATATTTGCAAACAAATCCACAGAATTTACTCTAAATAAAATTATGGTTGACCATTTTCCATGTTGCCAAATCTAATACTTGTATGTCTTTCACTTTCTTGACTTTGTAAGAGTTAACACTGTTCACTACTATCATCTTGAATCTCTTCCCTTAGTTTCTTTGACTGCTCCTTTGGCTAGAGAATCCCTTAGTTATTTTCTTCTCTGTCTGCATCTTCACTGTTAGTTTTCTCCAATGTTCTGCCCTCATCTTATTTTCTGTAATAATCTTAAGAAATCTTATCTATCTTCTTGTCTTCAACCTGCAATTGAATGTCTCCCAAAGCTCTAGGTATAGCTTGTAAAGTTTGAACTGAGGACAAGTATTGGACTATAAGTTACTTATTAAAATAGTAGGGGAAATGTAAATAAAGTATATTGTTTCAGATCACATGAAAATTAGATGAAAAGCAAATTTTAATGTCCATAAATAAAACATCATTGGAACACAGCCACACTCATTCATGTTCCATATGACTGCTTTCATACTACAACAACAGAGTTGAAAAATTGCAACAGAGTCCATATGGCCCACAAAGCCTAAAATACCTATAATCTGGCCTTTCACAGAATGTTTGCTGACTCTTCTCTTCATCCACTCTCATGGTTTTAAAGTCTCACATTGATTTTAAAGCCAATGATAGAAACTGAGAAACTACATTCCAAATTCTTCCTTCTCTTTCTAAACACCTCCATTCCATAAGCCTTGAAACTTTTTTTTTTTTAATTAATTTTGTCTTTAAGTAGATCACAACTCCAGCATTCTTTCTGTTCTTATGACCAGAACAGTCACCTCCTGCAGCTCAGGACTGTATGCTTCCTACATACAGTCTTGCCATGTCTCTCTCCAATGTATTCTCACATAGATGAAATCAATTAAGTTTCTGGAAGACAAATCTGTATTCATTACCTTGAAAAATGTGTGTGTGTGTTTATTTATTTTTAAAAATTTATTTATGTTTTAAGTAGAAGACCTGGGGTATAGACCAGCGGTGTAGAGGGAGGGTGAGAGGATTCACTAGAGACAGAGTGGGGGGCAGACCAGGCAAATCTACTGAAATACACTGAGGGGAACAGTAGGTGAGATAGGAGTGGTCTGCTGTATCATGTGCATTAGCTCCCTGCTTGGGGATCCAACACAGGCTATTGCAGTAGTAGTGCTGAGACCTAACCCCTAGGCCACCAGGGAGACCCTGAAAAACTGTTTTTAATGTTTTTACTCCTTTTATCCTTCCCTTAGTTCAGTGGTTCCTAAGCACTAAAAAAGAGTATCTCATTAGGATTTGTTAAAACTGCAAAAACTCAAACCCCACCCTACAAACTACTTAATCAGAAGCTCTTAGATGGAACCTACAAATCTTTATTAAGTTCCCCAGGAAGTTCTGAGGCACACTCAAGTCTGAGATCAGTAAAGTCACTAATCCTATAGTATATAGAGAGAAAATCCTTTGCAAGGGGAACATTTAAGTAACAAATGTTCTGAAAACTGCCCAATCTTGTTTCCCATTTATTCTCTCTTTACCTCTAGCTGCTTCAACCTGAAAATGTGGAAGACCCAGAAGTTACTTATTTTGCCTTTAATGACAAGATAAGTAAGTGACAGAGGAAGGACTTGAAGTAATCTAAGTCCAAGGTCTTTGCAGAACTACATCCTATTACCTTTTAAGATGTATTTACCAGTCTCTTACATTCAAAATTCTCCCATTATGTCAATGAATTTATTGATCCCAGTTGTCAGTTTAGTTTGTCCCTTTCTAATATATCAACACCAAGAAGGTAAGACTTAGTTTATCCTGTGTGAATGTGTCAATAAACCATGACTCTCTATTGCCATCTGGTGATGTGACATAACAACTCCAAGGAGAATCTCATTACACATGAACTCAGTATCTTCTGCCTGGTGGAGCATGATGGTTAATTAAACCAATAGCTCTGTGTTTATTCTCTCTGGGGTCATACAACCAGGCAATCATCCTTTGGTTATTAGATTTTGTGCAAAATATTTAGCATTTCTTTGCTCTTAGGTGCTTTACCTGTAAAACTATGTTGATAATAATCTTCCTCATGCAATAGTAAAGAGAATTAGCAAATGTCACCTGATATTATTTTCTAATTATTAATATTGTGATTATAAAGTATTTAGAGTCTATGGTTGATGTAAGAAAATAAAGGGCACCCCATTACTTAAATATTTTATAGTCTACTGGGTAGATAAATTAGAGTTAGAAAAATAATAAATAGCCACAAAAGTTCTAAGTGCTAAAAGAGTTTTTGTGGTGTTAAACATGAATGCAAATGAGGTGAAATCTGAATAGTATAAAGATCTGTATGTGACATTGAAGTAAGAAAGACTTTCAGAAGAATTGTTCCTGTAAATCTTTGTGCAGATTGAGAGATTATCTGCAAAACATTAATAAAAATATGATATGTGTACATACCTTCTTTATTACAATGTCATGATTATGAAAATATTTTATCTAATGTTTAATCAAATGTTTAACATAGGTCAAACCCAGATCTCAATATCTAAACAAATGTTTACATGTCTCAAAAAGTGCTTTTCATAGAATTTTGTTGTTGTTTTTAACATACTCAAAATTTATTCAAACAATAGCTGTGTTTTACTTTAAAATAACTTGGATTAGATGACCTCATCAGTGCAAATTATTTACTTTCAGCTTAAAAGAACACCTACAAATTTGGTGTTTTTAATCATTATAAAATAGTAAATACAATTAATGACTTTCCTCTATTCTAAGGAAACAACATTCTCCTATGTATTTATTCATTAGCTGGCTGTCAAGTATCAACTGTATGTCATAAATTTTCAAAACACATTGGAAATAGAAAATAAAGAACTTGGGCTAAAGTGACCATCAGTCAGTTCAGCTGATGGAATAGTGTGAATATATTTAAATGTTCCAAATCATATAGTGATAAACTGTGACAATTCTAACCAGTGTGAAGTTATAGGACATTGTATGTGAAATTATAGTTCTAAATTTCCCAATATTTTACATTCAAAATTTTGTCCCCAGGGTCTACCATTGTTTTCACAATAAAACTACAATTTAGTGTCCTCCTTTTTAAACTTTTTTTTTTGCTTTATTCTGATAATCAGATGCCTAAAACTACCTGTCATATCTCCTATATCTCCTCAATCTCATCTTCAATTTAATAGCAACAACTACATGGCTGATATATAAATCCCATGTATCACTCTAATAACTGGAAATATTTTATAACCCCCCGCCCCCATACTTTGACAAAAACACAACACTCAAACAGAACTTAGGGTTTCTGAAGACAAAAATAGTCAGGGAAGCTGGGCATTAAGCTAGTGGTTTTAGTCTCCTGTTTGTTTCCATGAGCCCTTCTCATATTATTCCAGGACTAAATCCAACTTATGTTGTAGTTTCTCTTTAAATTCTGGGTTAGATTTAACTTACTTATATTTGATTTTCATCATTGGCATCAACAGCATATTTTGGTTATAGTCATTTTCTTATGGGTTCTTTTAAAAAAATATTTATTTATGCATGCAAGAGCTGGGTTGAAGACCAGATGTGTATATGAGGGATGTGTTGGGGGTGAGAGGATTCACCAGAGACAGTAGGGAGGAGAACAAGCAGACTGACTGAAATACACTGCTGAGGGGAGCAGTGGGCGAGACGGAAGACATCTGCTGGGCCATGTGGGTTAGCTCCCTGGCCTGGATCGAACTTGGTGCTGCAGTGGCTGGCAGTAGCTTGATAGTAGTAAAACTTAACCCCTTACACCACCAGGGAGGCCCAACTTATGAGTTCTTTCTTATCATCCCAGGTAGACTAACCACTGGGAGACCACATGCCTTCCAAGTGGTACACATACTTCCTGGAGATTCAACAATGTTTTGTTTTAAAAAATATTTTAATATAAAAATGATTATGACCTCATTTTTTCACTGTGATTTAGTGATCCTATGGCTATTTGGAAGGGGTTATGATCATGTTTTTTTTTTTTCCTGGTAACTACAAAAGATCATATAACTTGCTAGCAACAATAAACTCACAAACTACTAAATATGGAAAAAAATATTTATGTATATATACTTGTATCTACATCATATGATTAAAAAAGTGCAGAATTGAGATTTGAACTTAGGCATTTGATTTCCCAAGGCAATACCATTTAACACTAAGCTGAGCTCTTGCACTATGCATTTTTTTTCCCAAAAGATTTATTTATTTATGGGCCTCCCCAGTGGCGCAGCGGTTAAGCGCTGCGCTGTGGAGCTGGCAGCAGCGGCGACGCAAGTTCGATGCCCGGCCGGGGAGAATCCCACATGGCGTGGCAGACCTCTCTTGCCTCGCCCGCTGCTCCCCTCAGCAGTGTATTTCTGATCTGCCTGTTCTGCTCCCCACTCTGTCTCTGGTGAACCCTCTCGCCGCCCCGCGCCTCTGGCCTGTACCCCAGCTTGTATGTATAAATAAAAAATAAATCTTTAAAAAAAAAGATTTATTTATTTATGCATATAAGATCTGGAGTGTAGGACAGAGGTGTGGGGGGTGAGAAGATGAATCAGAAACAAGATGGGGAGCAGAACAGGCGGACTGACTGAAATACACTGCTGAGGGGAGCAGCTTGCAAGACAGGAGAGGTCTGATACACTGTGTTGGTTTGCTCCTGTCTGGGGATACAACTTTTGCTGCAGTGGCTGGCCATAGCTTCATAGTGCTGAGACGTAACCCCCTCTGCCACCAGGGAGGCCCTTACACTATGAAATTTTTAAAATTAGATTTAAAATACCCACTAATATTCCTTAATAATGTGCTTCACTTGGCATAAAATAAGCAATATTTAATTCTTCTTTATCCCATGTAATATTAGGAAACAAAAGGATCTAAAACAGTTTATCTATTTTAAAGTTTCTGCTTAAGTATCCAAAAACAAAATGGGAAATTCGTGAACACGATAAATGCTTACTGAAAAATGGTATTAAAATGTTTGTTAGTTTCCTACAGGGAAGATTAGGTAACTTCAAAACATTATTTCTAATAGCTATTTCTTTAAATTGTGATATATAAAATTTAATTTCCTAGCACTAAAAGTCATGTATTTTTAAAATTTATTTTCCATGAACCTCACATTACACTGGTCAACATTGAGATCATTACTGACTTAAAAAGGCCCTATTCTATAGTATCTTGGTGTGCTGAACATTGAGATCATTACTGACTTAAAAAGGCCCTATTCTATACTATCTTGGTGTGCTGAACATGGATATAAGCCTGAAAATTTTTTATTTGCTCTCATTTAGAAGATATTTCATATAAATCATTTTATGTGTTTTACCATGTAAATTTAAACAGTAGGACTGTAACACATCCTAAATCAACCTAGAATGATGTAATATTGCATCGCATTGCAAAATATCATCCTGCACACATTATCAAGAACTGATTGCATCATTTTATGATGCAGTGCGATACTACTGCCAGGCAGCTTCTGAAGTACGCTGACATCAGCAGTGCACTATAGAAAGCCCTGTCGGAAAGGCTGAGCATTGAAAATATTTCAGACTTTGTGTGAGACAGTTTAAGCTATACTGTTCCATAAAATTGTTATGGTTTTATCCATTTAGGCACAATACAGAACAGTAATGCCTCGAAAGTGTGTTCATAGCGTGGACAATTTCTGCGCTATTTGTGGGGAAGTGACATTTGCCAATAAGAAGAAAAGTATCACTTCTCAAGTGAAGAAGGCTTATCATCTTTACTTCGGGTACAAGGTTGGTGACCAAGTTAAAGCTTGGGCCCCACATATATGTTGTGCTACATGGACAACACAACTTTCACAGTGGTTCAGTGGCAAAAGATCATCAACGCAGTTTGCAGTCCCCCTGGTGTGGAGAGAGCCAAGCAACCACATAAAAGACTGTTACTTCTGTTTGGTTCCCCCTCTTTCTGGCGGAATAACGAAGCAAAAGAAGTCAAGAATAGTCTACCCAAACATTCCATCTGCATTGAGACCAGTTCCACATGGTGAGGGGTTTCCTATCCCAGAACCTCCAGAAGAATATTCTCTTGATTCATCTGATGAGGACAAGGGTGAGCTGACCTGTTCTTCTCCTGTTTTATCAGCCTGCAGTGATCCAGATTTTCACTGTGGTGCATCATCAACCCCACACAGACTAACACAGGAAGAAATAAATGACCTGGTTCATGATTTGGACTTCTCTAAGAACAAGGAAGAATTGCTAGGATCAACACTCCAACAATGGTATCTTCTAGAAGAAGATGTCACAAGTACTTTATATCAAAAGCGCCACCACCAGTTGGAAACTTTCTTCAGAAAGGAAAGTACTCTGGTATTCTGTTCCAATATTGAGAGTCTCATGAAGGCCTTAGAAATCACTCATGACCCACAAAAATGGGGACTATTTCTAGACTCTTCTTTTTTTTTTAAGATTTATTTATTTATGCATACAATGCTGGGGTACAGGCCAGAGGTGTGGGGTGGTGAGAGGATTCACCAGAGACAAAGTGGGGAGCAGAACAAGCAGATCGACGGAAATAACACTGCTGAGGGGAGCAGCGGGCGAGGCAAGAGAGGTCTGCCACGCCATGCGGGAATCTCCCTGGCTGGGCATCGGACTCGCATCACCACTGCCAACAGCTCCACAGCGCAGTGCTTAACTGCTGTACTACCAGGGAGGCCCTAATTCTAGACTCTTCGAAACTGAGTCTTAAGGTTGTACTTTTGCACAATGGAAACCATCTTCCATCTATTCTCTTCCTGAACAGCTGTACAAGAGACAAGTGAAGAAATCTAACAAGCAGTCTATACTTGATTTTTTACAGGTATTAACCATAGGCCTATTACTACTGGCATGCATTTTGTGATGTAAACATCAATTTATTGCAGATTACAAAAAAAACCTAGAGCCAAAATTAGAATTTGACTGTCATATTTGTGTTGAGCACATACAAATTTATAGGAAATGACTAACTTTATTTCAGTAACATGACTTTTGTAAAAATTTGTTGACCAGTGTTATTCTTCACCAGAATATAGGGAGGAAAAACATATTTTACTTGTATGGGACCTTTGTCACCATTTTCATTGTGATTTTACCCTTGGTAATACAATCATCATTATGTGCCTACATCTCTTTGCTTTTCTTCCTCTAACAATAGAAATGTCACTTTATTTGACCAGATAAATAGAATAGATAATGCTTGCTTTATACTCAGTGATCCTTAAAATGGTGAAAAGGAGAATGTAATCTGATCATTCCCTAAATGGGAAACTGACAGAATTCAGAATTTCATTTGTGAAAAGCAAGTTACTTTTACAGGTGACATTCTTGGAAGTGTATAAAACCTAGAATTATCTGGCTTGGACCCTGGAAAAATACAGTAAATTAGTGAAAACTACCTTATTTTATGCAAAGTCAAATTGCATGTAAATCATCTTCCAAGTTAAGATGGTGAGAACACTCCCCTCCCTCCAATCAAATGAATTACAATGCCTCTCTCTCTCTCTCCATATATATATATAAAAACATATACACATATACATATATACATACAACACACATATGTGTGTGCATATATACACATATGCCAGGAAAGCTTGAAAGCATCACATTATTTTTCCCCCATTTTATGAATATCCTAGGGGTCATGTCAGTGTGGGCAAACCTATAGTCAGTTAGTAAATGAAATGTACTGATTCTATTTTAAGGAAGAAGAATGATGTAATACTTAGACCTTGGCCATTTTTCATGGTCCAATTCATTTAAAATACTCAAAACATAAAAATTACAGTTCCTACAAAACACTGAACAATCCGAGGGACAAAAAATATATACACATTAATTTTGCATTTATCAAAATTAAAACCAATCCTATCTTATATGTGTCATTCACATAAAGTTTTTGACTAAAAAATTCTGATAAGGGACCTTTTAGAAAAAACATCTTTTTCATTATACTAGTGGTACCTGGATGATCCAAATTACAGTATCTTGTCTCATTTTAACTCAGTCAAATCTAATATGCTTACTAGTTGCCTATTATATACTAAGCAGTATCTCTTCTCTTCAATTTCTGCATGGTTTGCAGGTTTGTAGAATGAAGGAGTTAAGGAGTTAGGAATGGTAGGGGGAAGAAAATTGCCCACAAAGTCAGTTCATGGTGTGTAGAAACTCCAATGTGGCAAAGGAAAATCCGTTTTATATATATATATATATATATATATATATATATATAAATTGAAATTGGGCCTCCCCGGTGGCGCAGCGGTTGGGCGCTGCACTGTGGAGCTGTCAGGGGCGGCGAAGCGAGTTCAACGCCCGGCCGGGGAGAATCCCACATGGTACCGCAGACCTCTCCTGCCTCGCCCACTGCTCCCCTCAGCAGTGTATTTCTGATCTGCCTGTTCTGCTCCCCACTCTGTCTCTGGTGAACCCTCTCGCCGCCCCATGCCTCTGGCCTGTGCCCCAGCTTGTATGTATAAATAAAAAATAAACCTTAAAAAAAATTGAAATTGAAAATATCTAGAGAGAAACTAGATTCAAATCAGAAAAAGAGAACACAGAAAATTTTACAGATAAGGAAATCTTGATAGGAAAAATAGTACTGAGGAAGAATGAAAGCCAAACATTGAGGAAAGACAAAGGATAGCCTGAAGTTTATGGATCAGAAATGTAATTATTTTTACTCAAGTCTAGAAGATAATATAGCATGAATTTCAAATAAGAGTGGAAGCATTTTCTATAAGATCAGAAATTCCAATGAATTGGATGGACCATCTGCTTACTCTACACTAACAGAGGAGAAAGGGAAAAAAAATACATTCCCTATAGGAAAGGGCTTGGTGTGAGAATCATATGTTAATCATGATAAAGATAACATTATTTGCATAAGAATGAGGCTTCCCTAGCTTATGGCACATATTGTAATGGGGAAGAGTCTAGCAAGAGGTATAAAGGGATACACTGATGGTATACCAAATGGCTGTGCTATCCCAGGGGTGACAAAAGAAAAAGGAAAAAAGGAATATGAGACTTAGAATTGAGAACATTTTATAAGGAGCAAGTGGGTTAAATGAAATCACAAAACAAAGATCATGATTGCCACTGAACCAAATATTGGAACACATGGGGAGGGTAGCACATATGTCCAAGTGAACAAAATTCTCCTCAAATGAAGACACTTAAACAGATGACACATGCCTTCTTATACACCATTCTTTCTCACCCGAATAAACACAGTGATTTTGTGGGGGCTAACACAAATAGATCCTTAGTATTTTCTTCTAACTGTTCATAATTAGCTAGTTGAGATTTTGGAAAAGCGTCTACAAAATGCTCCAGTATATTTTTATTGATGCACTAGCAATGGCATAAAAATTTGGGAATTTCGGGTAAAACCCATAATTTCTAAGCTGTCTCTATTTCAATGTGAAAGAAAAAAAAGAAACCCCAAACTAATTCAAATAAAGACTAGAACCATTCCCATGATATACTATACATGAAATACTGATAACTGTTAGCTAATATAAATTATTTTGCAGTTCACACATTATATGATTAAAGTGAAAATAATTTTTGGAATGTTAATTCATAATAATCACCTACCTTGTGGCTGACGACTGGGATGGTATATCTGAAGATCAAATGGCTGTGCACTGGTTTTCTGAATCACACTGACATTCTGTCCTGTCCACTTGTTGGCTTTAGACAATGTATTGGTCCTCCAGTCTGTCCAGTAGACCTCACTTCCATAGAGAGACACAGCAAAAGGATGAGAGAGGTATTCATGGCCTCGGATGATTTCTATCATCCCTGTTCCATCATAGAGGGCTGAATAAATAGCATCTGACCTACAAAAAGGTAAATATATCAGTAACTTTCAAAATTCATCCACATGACCACTGATATGATCATACTACTTAAATGACAGAATATATATTATTAAAAAAACACATTTCATGAACCTACGTGATTAGTAGTAGAAAGAAAAAATAATACAGCCAAAAAAATCACCATAACAAGACAAACAAACAAACAAACAAAAAAAAACAGAGTTTCAATGTGTATATGCATGTTACATACTTTTTAGGCCATCTTTTGATGTTAAGAAAACTATCTGATGCTAAATGAGAAAGACAGATATCACATGATTTTGCATATATGTGGAATATAAAGTAACAAAACAAATGGTCAGAGAGAACCAGACCAATAACAAACGCTAGAAATATGTCTGTAGAATTTAGGTTTCCAGAGGAAAGAGACCATGGAGAACAAAGTGTGGCATTCCAATGGTCTATGATGGAGGCTGGGGGGGGTCTCATGGTGATTGCGGTATGGAGACACACATCTGAGGAGGTGTTACCCTATACCTCTGAATCACATAGAGGGTTGTAAACCAGATACTTCAATATTTAAAAATAAATAAATAAATAAAAGCTGTTGAAGGAAGGAGAAAGAAAATACAGAAAGATTATTTCTTAAACAGAGATTGTTTTTAAACCTGGCATCTGTCCAAACTATTCTTTTTTCAAAGTGGTCCACAGTTAGTCCATTAGGCCAAGCCCCAGTTTTCATGTCTTTGTAGATAGTTTTTCTCCCTGCACCACTCATAGAGGCAGATTCTATGCGAGGAAAATTGGCATCCCAATCTGTCCAGAAAAGAATTCTGAAGAAAAAGAAATGATATTATTATTTCAGTCATTCATTCAGAAATATTTATTGAGTGCTTCTCTATGGAACAGAATGGCTAGGTAAGTAATTAAAAGAGAACCAGATGTATTAGCAACCCTCATAAAAGAGACAGACTAAGCACAAATATATAATTACAGCTTCTGAAATCTGTTGAAGAAAAGCTTTGGTATGAGAGAGAATAGCAAGTGGGTGACCACTTAGGGTAGGTAATCAGGGAGAAAAGTATTTAGAAGAGGTATATTTACATAAAATCTGAAGGATAAGGAGAACAGTGCAAAGAACATGACAACAGTAGATAGAAAGTCCCTGATGGGGAAAAGTGCATGGGTGATTTACTGAACTGATTTAAGACTGATATATCAGAAATGTGGTGAGTGGGGAATAGAGTAGACTATGAATTTGGAGAGGGTGAGTTTATGGGTCTTGTAGAGCCAACAATTATTTGAGATATTATGCTGTGATTAAGAGGCATATAATATATGAATATATGAATACAAACAGGTAAAATATATATTAATTTTAATGAAGCGAAATCATAGGTATGCCAGTAGTTATTTTCAAGAACTAACAAAAGATGAAAGTGGTCAAAGGGTGGTGGTGGCAAGAAAGGGAAGTGAATGGATTCAAGGTATATTTGTAAGCAGAGTTGCCAGGATTAGCTGATGGATTAGATATAAGGAATAAATAGAGAATAGAATGTCAGTTTTTTGTTTCACCAAACTCAAACTTGGGAAAAGGAAAGCATGTGCAATGAACTCTACTAAGTGAAATACGAAAATAAAAGTTGAATAGATTTCAAGAGCTGGGGATTGGATACGAGTATGTATATAGAGCAAAGGTTTAGTTTTGATTTTTTTTAGTTTGAAATATTGGGATGTCTATCAAAAAGAAGAAGTCTAGAAAACTGAGTGGTTTCTGAGGATAAAGCTAACATAATAAGGCTGGTCTGGAGACATGCCTTTGGAAGTCCTCAGTATGGAGATGGCATTTAGAATTACAGGATGAAATAGCTCACATGATAGAGATTATGAAGGGAAAACAGAAGGGAATTGTATACTTTGATATGTACAAACAAGTAACTGCTAAAGTGCATCCATTTATATATTAAAAATCTTTTTTGGGGGTGACATACTATTTGTAACCCTAAAATTTTACAGTTCACAAAAGTTCCATGTAATAGACATTAAGTGCTTCACGTGCACTTGATTTGTGAGATTTAGATCATGAAGAGTTGTGCAGAGATGACACAGATGCTAAACTGCTGATGCTTGTTTCTATGGCAATTGTGTAGTACACTTACACATTGCCACAATAACTACAATTAGCTGAAATATTTTGAATGCTTACTCTATGCCAAATACAGTCTTCAGTGTTTTATATAGATTAATTTATTTAGTTGACCATGAGGTGATGGCTAAAGTTATCTACCTTTTACAGAAGAGAAACAAAGTCTAAAGAAGCTAAATTGCTTGACCAGGATTACATAGCTATCAAGTGGCAGATGGGGATGGGAAACTGGACAGCCTAATTTCTGTTTGCACACTTTAAGCATCTAACACTTTAATGTCATGTCACTAAATAAAATAACAAAGGGAAAGCATCTGCTACAGGAGTGGGAGCATGGCTGGTGATAAATAGCGCTTGTCGTTTTAACTTTGGGAATGGAATCCGAGGGGTAGTATGGAGATTTAGAAAGAGACAACAAACTGGAGAGAAAGTGACAGTCCAGTTAATCTTCCTATTATCAGTTCTGATAACATTTTTCTGAAAAATGGTGAAATTACTGGTAAAATTAGTTTGTCCTTTATTATACATAGCTTAGCTATTTTTTGATTCTTTTGTAAGATACTTGAATATAGGCATTTGATAAATCACCATGGAAGATGCAACAATCCTATGGAAAAAATTCAAAGTCCAATTCAACTCATTTACTTTTAAAAAAGTCTATATTGTCTATTTAAGGAAATGTGGAGTGATGTAAATTAAAGTTCATCATGACTTCCACTTTTGAGAAGTGTATCATCTCTTAGAGGACAAAGGAATCGCCAACATAAAGTGATTTCAGGACAACTCCAAATAATATATAATACATTTAGTAAATATATGTGTTGAAAGAGTATCGCGAACAGAGAATGATTGTTCTCACCTTCTTGGTAAGAATGGAATTTCATATTCAACTATAGCTCTGGGCATGCAATAAATTTAAATAAATACTTGTGTCAGTGTTGAGTTACGTAATACTTATATTCTTGTTCTTATATCAAATAAACTTGGAATAATCAAGGTGGATATCTATCACTCCAGCATACTTAGGTCAGAATCAATTTTTTCATCTGTAAATGTGAACAATAACTGTACACACTTATTGGGAACATTTAGTGAAGAAATAATGTAAGCAATTTAGCACATAGGATGGATAGCACATAGAAAAAAATGTGTGTTTGTGCATGCACCCACATATATATTCATGGAAAATCAATAAGTCAAAGGCAAATTACAAAGTCTTTCTAAACTGTTAAAAAATGGGGGTGGGGGGAAACAATGAGAATTAATGCTATTTTCAATATTTAAATGTTACAACAGCATACATGTGGAGGTAGATTAATTTTATAAAGTAAACATGAATCATAGCCACGAGCACAGGATTCAAAGGCGTAGGTCACAGGACTGGATTTATCTCATCAAATTCCTTGCAAACAATGAATTTGTAATTTAAAAGAGTTTTATTTCATGGGCAGCTTTATAAGTTTCCATGGCCTTGCTAATATCCAAGCTAATCATTGTTTAATCAGCAAATACTGAAAAAAGTAAGAAACTGAGGAAAGTATAAAAATGAACATTAATACCAGAATATAATAATTGTTGAAACTGAGTAATGAGGGAGATGAGGGAGCTCATTATACATTTTCTTTTAGGCATTTGAAAAATTTCTATAATCAAGGTTTAAAAATGTAAATAACTCAACTAAAAAAAACATTTAAATGTACTAGAGGACATTTGTAAAATCTCATTATTGGGACTCATTTCCTGAAAAGATTGATGTTTAAAGTTAAATTTATTTTGTATGAAAATAACTACCTGAAAATAGCATGAAATGAGTTATAAGCACGTGAGCATACACATACTTCCTGTTAATTAGAAAATGTAGTAAAGATTAATTAATATAAATCAATTAAGCAATTCAGATATAGTTGAATGTCTTTCTTGAAAACAATATACATAAAGTGAATCATGTGCCTCATTTCAAATCATTTTGGATGCACACATCTTTTCATTGTCACCAGGTTATTTGTCAACTTTCTGTTAAACTTAGAACTAAAAAAAATAAAAATAAATTAACATAGGAACAAGACCAACATATTATCAATCAAATTTATGATGATATCTTGGCAAACAAGTTGAAGTAGTGAGATTTGCAAGTCTGAAAAATATTTTGGAAAATAGTTTTTGAAAACACTGGATTTGAGAATCATATATAGTCATCGGTGGTCACCACCAGATCTAGTCAGGGCTTTTCTTCACAATTTGAATGATGATCTGAAGACTTCTAAAATATTGTCCTTTGTTTGTATAACAAATGGAGAATTGCTACTTCTTTTGTAACTCTTTATCAGGTTCTGCTTATGTGTGTGTCAATTTCAACATATATATCAGTAAATATGAAATTTAACATTGTGTGTATGTAGGTTTACCAAAAATAGGCACTGTGGACTCCCAAATAGATGTTCTCATGGATAAAAGAAATACATATGACTTGGGACAATTTGCAGCATTCTAAAATAAGATTTACCTTCATTTCCTCAGTAGACATAATAGTATTAAACTGTTAATCTTCTGTAGGGGTTGGTCCCTGTGGTCTTAACTTTTAATTAAGTCATGTGAGAAATTTCTAATACTTTTATAAAGCAACATGTTATAGAATTAATTCCCTAAAAGCATTCTTAAACTTTCCATAACACAGTTTACAATTAATTTTAAAAGTTGATGTTAAGGATCATTGTTTCATAAAATTCTAAGCAGTCTTTGGCATACTTTGCAATGTGGTATTTTAAAAGAATCATTTTTCCCTTATTACTTTCTTTTTATGGTTAAAACATATTAGCATTTCAATGATCACATTATTTCTTCAAGTATACAAAGACTGAATATCCCTTCTTGCAAGACGTATGGAAATGTTTAGCCATAATTGCTTTTAAAAAAGAGACTACAGTCTACTGATTCTACAGACCCTGCATTCACGGGTTAGTCTGTATCAGGATTAAATTGGGTCAATGGACCGTGAACAACTTGTACCATTACAGGCATGAAAGGGCCATTATCATCTATCAGGTCAAACTGCATAAGGTGAAAATAAATGATCTTGGTAAAACAAGAGGTTACTTATCTATAATCTTTAGTCCTTCTAAAACGAACATCTTTATTAGTTTCATTTAAGGACACTTCCGGATAAAATTAAAATTTTATTTAGATGTCTTTCTAATCTTTACAATTGCTATATCTGCTTCCACCAATGGTAATTGTTATAGCAGAGCCCATTTATTATGACAAATGAAAACTAAATACCAGCAAGGCCACAGGAGAGGCCATGCAGCTGCACAAGAATAAAGGCAATGAAAGTTCAAGAACTGAAGTGAGTGGCCTGTAGATTCTGAACTCCCTGATACTTGTTACTCCCTAATAATAAGCTTGATGTTTAGAGGAGATTTATGTACTCTTTGGGGTCACCTTAGCAATAAGTGTATTACCTTAAAATGGAATGAAAGAATAATGACTCCTCCCTAAGACTTCCAATTTGGGATATTGGTTCAGTATACTGAAGGAATGCGACATGATGACACATATGTTTTATAATGTAAAATGAAGGTTTGTAGATTCTATACTGGGGAAGTAAAGTAGTCCATTAAAAACACTTCTATTTTGGCATCTTAAAAGGACAAAAGGATCTGACAGCTGTTGGAAGGGCAAATGATTTAAACGCTTTATAGGGCAGATGTTATGGTCTCTGTTTTCTTCAGCTGTTCTCCGGGAGCAAAGCGATAGGTTGCAAACTTTTTTTTTGTTTGTTTTTGAACACAAGATTTTCTGTATTAGCCACTAGCTGATTTTTTTTCAATGTATACTTTGCTCATTAAGGTATGTTCTTATGTCCCTGTAAGTTACATGCAAATACAGTTCTATTCACTTGCATGCATTAACTTGCTTAACAGGCATTTACTGAGTACACTTCTTATGCCAAGAGTAGTGGAGGAGTTATAGACTTGGAAGAAATTTTGCTTGCCATAAGAAACCTTATGATTTAGGGGGAAAAAACTATGGCATTTATACAGACCATATTTCTCACAAAATAAGCTAGTGGATTTATTCTAAAATTAAAATTGTCAAAAATTGAAATGTCTGAAATTCCTATTCAGTTTTCATATCTCAGGTATTACATAAATAAATGAGAAATAGGGGAAAATTCTGTTTCTGTTTGATCTTGTAGCACTAAGGCAATAAGCTGAGTTTATTATTTTTCAGTGTTGCTTTTCTTATGTTTGGTTTAGTTTTGTAGTTCACTGTGTATGTGTGCTTATTTCTACTCAGTTCTCAGCCTACCTTATTAAAGTACCAACATCTGTGAAATTTTACCAAAATATACTTGAAAACATCTTAATATTTGAACTAAATTTTCAAATATAATTTCTACAATTGGTCTTTAAAGGTGTTTATATGTCTCATATCTTAATCACATCAAACATCTACAAAATAATTTTCAACAATAAAAATACTATCAAATCCTGATAACCAAATCTATCACCCTTTCAAGAAAATTTCAAGAAAAACTTAAGGTAATTAATACTATATTCTCAATTTTGGTCATTTGTGCCAGAAACAACTTTGCAAATGTTATTTATTTACCTATTTTTAAAAAAAATACTTAATTATCTTAATTAGCCTCACAAATTCACAGTGGCAATTAAGAATAGAAGGCATCAGCTTTTGCAGAACAGGTTTTGTCTGCTCTTAGGCTAGATATCTATACTTTGAACTCTTAGATGATATTTTACTTATGGAGAGCCCCCCTTTTTTTTAAGATTTTATTTATTTATACATACAAGCTGGGGTACAGGCCAGAGGTGTGGGGCAGCGAGAGGGTTCACCAGAGACAGAGTGGGGAGTAGAACAGGCAGATGGACGGAAATACACTGCTGAGTGTAGCAGCGGGCGAGGCAGGAAAGGTCTGCCACGCCATGGGGGAATCTCCCCAGCCGGGCGTCGAACTTGAGTCAGCCGCTGCCGACAGCTCCACAGAGCAGCACTTAACTGCTGCGCCACCAGGGAGGCCGTGGAGAGCCCTTTATATAACTAGAATTCATGAGTTGTGTGCCCTTTGTGTTTATTTTTTTTTTCTTCTTTCAGGTTGGAAATTCCCTAACAAACAAAGATAAATGTTTATCCTAACTACTGTAAGTTCAGAGCTTCAGCTGCTACACAGATTGCTTTGCAGAGGTCACATCATTTCCAAAACTTTCATACACCTGTTTTATTTTTTGCTTTTTTCTCTATTTGCCTTTTGTAAGTTGGGAAGTATTTGGTTTTTCTTGCATGTTGTTATTTATGGTAAGACTACAACATTCTCCAAAATATTACTTTTCCCCTACACAGATAATATACTGATACAATTTATATAGGTCAAATAGGTGAAAATTTGTCCTATTTTGACCTATTGCTACATTGAAGGTAAAACATCATTTATAATAAACCTCTGTGGGAAATGAAGGGTCAGGATCAGCAATGTACTTGGAATCTCTGGAGTAGAGCATTAAAGAAAGGAATTTATCATTAAGTATAACAGACCTTTTGCTGGTGAATTGTTACTGCAGGAGGCATTGAGTGAAAGGGGTGGGCTGTGGTGGGGTGGGCAGTATAAACTGTGGAACTAGAGCCCACATCTTCAGGAAAAAAATTATACCTGATTCACTCACTGTTGGCAGATCTCTCTGTGTTTTAAATGAAGTCAGAAATCCAGGGTTGTATGTAAAATCTGTTGATATTTTCAATTTTGGCAACTAATTCAAATAAATTTAAAACATTCTGGAAGGTGAGGCAAACACATCAATGAGGTTGCCAGTTTGGAACCCTGCTCTAAACAAGCTGCTTCAATCCTTAATTTCTGTCTGAATTGGGGAAAAGGAAAACAAACTTACCAATGTATTGATTTTAGTCTTGGGCATAAACCAGAGTACGAGTCATAGAGTGTAGCCAGGAAGCTGACTAAACACAGTGCTTACTTCTCTCTCTACTGCATCTCATTAAACTCCCTCCCAGCTGACTTGCCTCTCTCATTAGTGTTTCTTGGATTTTGTATTAATTAAAGGCCCTGAGCCAAAAAAATAATCCTTCCCACTCCCCTTTAAACTTGACAATTGTTTATATTTATGAAGTAATTACTAAAAATATAAATGACTAAAATTAATGAAGTTATCTCACATATATCAATTATATATAAACACACAGATTTACCATTCCCTTCAAAACCACCTCATGATTAAGAGGTTATTATCCTGGACTTAAAAGGAATGAAGAAAAAATACTACAGTAGTTTTCACAGAGAATAAGTGACTGAATCCATATTTTCTTATTCTAAACCAGTGTCTCTCTTCTGCTTTTTCACAAAGGAACACACAGAAGAGTCATGGTGGCAATAACCTGAGTTATTTAACATTTGACCCTGTTTTCCTGAATCATATGCCTTGTCTTTCAAATATCCCAGTAGTCAGCATCTCACAACTTGCAAACTTATTCTGATTTTCTTTTAAACTGACTCCAAGTACATACAAAATAAATAGCAGGTGACAAGGTTAACACCGGTGACCATTTGAACTAAAGACTGGTCCTGGGGTTTGCAGCCATTAGAAATAATTAAAGCATCTTGTTGGCATTCCAAAGAGAAATTCATTAAATTACTAGTTCAAAATATAGTTGCAACAGCTTTCAATAATATCTAATGCCCACATTTAGAAAGAAAGAAATTTATGTCCTCTAAAAGTACCTAGTAAGAAATTATATGACCAAATGTGGTAGTAAACTTAAACTAGTTGATATATGTGTATGTATGTATGTATGTATACACACAACTATAAGTATACATATATACATGCACAAAATAAGCACTTTGAGTCATAATTTATGAGGTAATTAAATTCAATATTAATTTGAAAGATGCTATTTTATACCAAAGTGATTCTGTGAAGAACAAATTTCCTTACCCATATCTTGGGTCCAAAGCAATGGCCCGGGGGTGTTCCATGGCTCCTGCTATTAGTGTAGTTCTTAATGAACCATCTAGTTTGGCCACTTCAATTTGGTCAAGATTGCTGTCTATCCAGTATATGTTGCCTGCTATCCAGTCGACTGTTAGTCCTTCCGGGGTCGCCAGGCCATGCTCTACAACCACTTCAATTGCGCTGACACCTGCAAGAAAATGAGAGCAACACTTTTGCCCATCAAGGAATGCAAAAGGAATGTCCAATTTATCAGTGGTACAATGTATTCAAACATTACATAAAGTTTGTGAAATATAGTACAAAAATAGTGCCCAGCACTAGGAAACTAAATTCCAAATTTAGAATTACTAATCTTCCTGCTAGGTATAATTTATAAACACTTCTAAGACTAATACAATGGCTAGGTTGCAGAAAAGTTATTTCTTGTTTCTGACTTTTTAGGCAAAACAAGGGATTTGGGTAATAATAATGATAAGCTGCTTAAAATCAGTGCAATTTAATTCAAATGTTGATCTACATGAGTAGAATAAAGAGAAAAATCTACCTGAGGCAACATGCATTAAGCTAGTTAGCATCCACTCTCTCTTTTTTTTTTTTTTGAAGTTTGACAGATAAAATGGCTTCTACCATATTTAACCTCAGCAAAAATAAGTCCCAAAGCACTTGCCCCCTTCCCCAATTACCTTGAGGCCATAAATTTTTCAGGATATATTAATTTGCAAATCAGAGAAGGCGTCAATTTGGACTAACTAAAACTAAGCAATTTGGTAATGTCTACAGATATTCTTACTTATTCCTTAATCTCTTTTGGAATTAAAAAATATTTTAACCTTTTATAACAGCATAACTGTTTACTGTTTTATACACTGCCAATCTCGTTTGCTAAATATTATATTTTTAAATATCTAACTATTCCCATGGATCTATCATTTGAAATTATCACCTTTCAATATGACAGGACACAGATTTACATATCATAATTATATTGTATGTTTAAATAGCAATTTTTCAACATTGCAAAGGTGATTTAAGTCAGAATTTAGAATTTGATAGAAATACCTGGCCCTTAGGATGCTACATGAATGCAGTACTTTGAAGAGGAATATTAGATATATGTTTATTTCAAAGTCTAACCACTTACAAAAATCTTGAATTAGGCAAGAAATATGTCAAAATGATGCAAAAGTACTTAGCTCACATTAGCATATCTTTTAATGATTTTTCATTATTTTTCCATTATGCTGAAAATGGTAACAAAATAAAGAAAAAGCACGATATCTTAACTCACAAAAATGCAATGAGTAGCATGTAGATGCAGGCTTTTTTTTTTTTTTTTCCTTTTCTTATAAACTGATTTCTTTACTGAATATCCATGGAAGAGTTCATGATTTGAAAATGGTATGAATAGTACACCTTTCCCACTTCACTCCCCCAATATATCTGTATCTGTCCCTGGTTTTGCATATCTTAAGGGGAAGATAACCAATGGACACAGATTAAATAAAATTCCTTTTAATTACAGCATATTTTCTTGGAATTTTCAATTAAATTGAATCTAAACAGTAAGTCAAACTTGTTATATATGTATATAACTATATCTATATATATATGTACCTCCACTTTCAGAGAGCTTGCCCCGGTATATTCTGTCTTCTACAACATCTGTCCAATAAAGCAAACTTTGATTGAAGTGGAAATCAAGTGCTATTGTGTTTCTTAATCCAGGAACAAGTAGACTATAGTCTCTTTTATGAAGATCAATCCTTCTGATCTCATGGCGAATAGAAAAGATGATGAATGCTTCAAAAGGATCTGAAATTAAAATTATTTTAATAGGTTTGTGAAAATATTTAGGTACCTTAGTAGTTAAAAGAAAATGATGGGGATCAAAATCCCTTTATTTGAAAGTATAATTTATTATATATGTGTTATTAAATAAACAATTCATTTTAATACAAAATTTAATAGAAATTGGAAAAACAGATTTGTGTGTTCATTAAAATAAGGTATAAACGTGATTTTCTTTCTTTTCAATATGCTTAATTCTGATTAAAGAATGTGACTGTTGTTGGACTTACAACTGAAGAATGTTTCTCCTAAGAGGGAAGATTGTAGTTCCCTTCACAATCCAATAAAATCATTACTATATAATTTCTCCACTAGTTTTTTGAGCCTGGACTAGACCTGAATGGGAAAAGGGAGGGAAACTTTGAACACACATGCAAATTTAAAGTTTCATGTTTTTATACCTAACAGAAAAAATGCTTCAATACTTGAAAGTTACTAAAATTATTATTTTGAAAATGTATCAAGTCTTGTACCAATTACTGTCAGAAATACTAATATTAACGAGACATAAATTCTGATGACTATACATTTTGAGATAGGGCAGGACAGAGATTCACAAGTTTTACTCTATTTCTATGTTAGTCCTACCTTATTGATCATTCCTTTTAAGGAAACTGGTTTCCATCTATCAAGTCTAGACAACTTAACGTCTAGAGTGGCTATAATCACCTCTGTCCAAGGAATGTAGTCTAAGAGGAGGATGTGATTTCAAAATCTAGCTAATAGGGCCTCCCCGGTGGCGCAGTGGTTGGGCACTGTGCTGTGGAGCTGTCGACAGCGGCGACGCGTGTTCGACGCCCGGCCGGGGAGAATCCCACATGGCACGGCAGACCTCTCCTGCCTTGCCCGCTGCTCCCCTCAGCAGTGTATTTCTGATCTGCCTGTTCTGCTCCCCGCTCCATCTCTGGTGAACCCTCTCGCCGCCCCACGCCTCTGGCCTGTACCCCAGCTTGTATGTATAAATAAAAAATAAAAAAAAAATCTTCAAAATCTAGCTAATGGGCTTATAAATTTCCAGATATATTTTGAAGTTGAGGGGAAAGAATGTCTTTTCTTTTAAGGTATATGTCAGTAGTCTACTACTGTCAGTGTCCATGTTCTTGTTTGAATGTCTATTTCTATCATTGTAATAGAAGAACAGCAAATCACAGAAAACTAAGAAGAAATGTTGACCTAAAGAGAGACCACATCTAAGGCCATTCAAATCCATAGTTTGAATTGTCCCTATGACTAATGTACATTTATATATATATATATATATATATATATATATATATATATATATAATAGTGCAAAAATCTCAAAAGATATAACCAAACTGGATAAAAATTTTGCAATATAAGAAAGAAGTAAGAACTATAAATTGAATAAAAAGTAAAATAATGGAGACTAAACTATATACTTCTTTATAGACTTTGGATAAAAGAGAAAATCAAAGCAGAAATTAAAAATATCTTGAGATGAACAAAAATGAGGATGCAAGCTACCAGAATCTACAGGATGAAAGAAAAACAGTCTTAAGGTTGAGGACAAGTTACAATACAGTCCTACATTAAGAAAACAAGAAAAATCCCCAATAAATAATCTCATATCACACATAAAGCAATTGGAAAAACAGAAATAAACAAGACCCAAATTTGTTTGGAGAGATTATATAATAAAAAATAAGAGAAGAAATCAAGGGAAAAAATCAAAAAGACTGTACAAAAAAAATCTATGTAACCTAGAGCTGGTTCTTTAAGAAGATAGATAAAATAAATAAACTTTTAGCTAGGTTGAAACAAAAAGATAAGAAATTAAACATAATCACAAACAAAGAGAAGTCATCATATATAGCAAAGAAATACACAGCATCATAAGAGTCTACTTTAAACAATTATATGCCAATAAATTTAACAACCTTGAAAAAAAGAACAAATTCTAGAACAATATGGTCTACCAAAACTAACCCAGGAAGAGACAAATGAATTGAACAAATTGATCACAAGCATGAAAATTAAAAAAAAAAAAATTAAAAAAAAAACAATAAAACAATCTTTCAAAGAACAAAATCTCAGGACCAGATAGCTTTACTAGTGAATTTTATCAAAACTTTAAAATATAACTAATGCCTATCTTTCCCAAATTGTTTTTAAAATTATAAGAAGGGATGTTCCATAATATGTTTTTTCTCAGTGTCAATATTACCTTCATGCCAAAACCAAACACAGCATGAGAAAATTACAGACCAAAATCCTGATGACCATCGACAGTAAAATTTTCAACAAAATAACTTTATATCAAATTCAACAGTACATCACAAGTGAAATATATCATAATCAAGTAGCTTTTACCCCAAGGATGCAGGTGGCTTAATAAACATAAATTAATGGGATATATATCAACAAAAGTATAAATAAACTCATATGATAATATCAACAGATGCAAAGAAAACACTGGTTAGATTCAGTAGCCATTTATGGTAAAAACTCTAAATGGGATCTATCTAAATATAATAAAGGCCATATACCCCAAACCAACAGCCAATATTTAGGACTGTTGAGTTTCACATATGCCGCCATACAAACAATGACAACACTGGCAAAAATGGCAAAAAATAAATAAAGATAAAAAACACCTTTTGAACTGCAGAAATTAATCAGTGTCTAGTGAGAATCCAAGGAGTGTTGATTCAAGAAAAATTGCTCAATTTAAGTGAAAACAGCCATCTACAGAATATAACATGTACTATTCCCATCTCCCTTCCCCAAGATTTCAGGGAGTCCTGGCCACAACAGTTCAGAAATCACTGGAGGGGGTAGGGCGTTTGGCGTTCCACCAAAATTCCAATCTTTAGAGAAATGTTCAATAGGAGAAGTAATTACCTTTTTTTTTTTTAAAGGGGGTCCTCGCTGGTGGCCTAGGGGGTAAGTATCATCACTATCACTGCCACTGTCTGAGTCTGATTCCCCAGCCAGGGAGTTAACCCACATATAGCACAGCAGACCTCTCTTGTCTTATCCACTCTCCCATCAGCAGTGTTCTGTTCCCCACTCTTTCTCTGATAAATCCTCTCACACCCTTGCACCTCTGACCTATACTCCCGTTTTTCTACATAAAATAAATAAATGAATAAATATCCTCTAAAAATAAATTAATTTAAAAGAAAGCACTGGGGAACTGGATTTCCACATGTAAAGAATGAAACTGAGGCATTATACCATATACAAAAATTTACCATGGATCTAAATGTAAGAGCTAGAACTACGTAACTATTAGAAGAATACCCAGGAAGAAATCTTAATGACCTATTTGGCAATGATTCTTTTAACTATGGCTTGAAAACACATACAATAATAAATTAAATTTCATTAAAATATCTTTTGTACTTCAAAGGAAATCAAGGAATTAAAAAGACAGTCTATAAAATTGGAGAAAATATTTCCAAATTACATATCTGATTGGGAATGTATACCTAGGATATATAAAGTACAATTAGACCTCAATAATTAGATAAATAGCAGTTTATAAGTGGCAAATGTTTTTGACAAACATCATCCCCAGGAAGGGATACAAATGACCAATAAGGACAATAAGAGATGGTCAACATCTTTTAAATCAAGCCTAGTGAGATACAACTTTACTTCCATTAAGATGACTGAAATAAAAAAAAAAGATGAACAATAACCACTGACAATAAGATTGTATAGACATTCAACCTTCATACACTATTTGTAGAACTTTAAAATTATCAACCACCTTGGAAAACAGTTTGACAGTTCCTCAAATTGTTAATCACTGAATTAGCACATGACCAGCAATTTCACTCTGAATTATATACCCAATAGAAATGAAAATGCATGTTCACACAAAAAAATGCACATGAATATTCATAGCAGTATTTTTCATAATATATAAAAAATGGAAACAATCCAAACGTTCATCAATGGATGAATGGTTAAATAAAAGGGTGGCATATCAATACAATAGCTATATTATTCAGAGTAAAAATAAAGTGCTGATATATGCTAACACACTGATGAACCTTGAAAACAGTATGTCAGGGGAAAGAGGATAGTCACAAAGGACCCCATACTACATGATTCCATTTATATGAAATGCCAGAATAGGAAAATCTACAAGACAGAAAATAGATTAGAGTTTGCCAGGGATAGAGACTGGCATAGATTTTGATGTGATATGATTCTTAATACCTCGGATGTTTCTTGAGGGGAGGATATTAAATATTCTGAAATCAGATAGTGGTGATAGTTACACTTCTTAGTAAATATACTGCAACCACAGTATCGTTCACTTTAAAAATGTGACTTTTAGCATATAGGGATATCTCTAAATCCATTTGTTACAAGAAAAGAAATATGGTAGTGTGTGTGATCCTTGTAGAGTGAAGAACTGTGAAGATATTGTTTTTATTCTCAAGGAAATTTAAAAGAACAAAATAAATATAACTACAGAAATTGATAAAGTAGATTAAAAGAGATTGTCACGAGAAACCCAGTGATTAGTTCACAAGATTAATAAAATCGATAAACCTATGGCAATACCTATGGCATATATATACATGTGTATCTCTGTGTGTGCATATATATATGAATATATATGAATATACATGCATATGGATATGTATGCATGCATGTATGTGCACACATATGTGCATGTGTATATAGAGATATAAAACAAACAATAGGAAGACTGAACATAAAAATAATTAGGACCGTAAAAATAAAAATAAGAGCAAAATACACATTTAAATAATTTATGTGAAATTAGGTAAAAGAAGTAATTTTCTCCAGAAATGATATAAAAATTGAATTAAAAAGAAATAAAAATCTGAGCATACATGTAATATTTATAGACATTGATTTAGTAGTAAAATATGCCCTTTAATCAAACATGAAATACAACATAAGATTTGGTGGAATTTACAGTAGATACTCAATGTTCTATCTGCAGACTTGATACTAGTTCATAATGAAATAACTGCAGAAACTGAGCTAATAATGAAATATGTATACTAAGGAAGATAGTAAGACCAGACCATGATATTGTGCATTATTATAGTAGCAAACTTTTGGAGAGTACTCCTTATATGGGAGAATTTTTCTTAAACTTTATCAATTTCAATTTATGCAATCCTTCGCAACTCCTATGGAGTTGCACAGGAAGAAACAGAGACAAGAGAAGTTATGTAGCTAATATGCCCGAGTCACACTGCTAGCAAGTGGAGGAACAGATATGATCCACTACCTGTCTAGTGTTAGCGGTGATTTGCAGAATCAGGAATTCTCAAAGACTGCTGTTGATAGTGTACTACAGCTTTAGAGATATATTTGGCAATAATGGAGATAAACACATGAAAGCGGAAGAAGCACATAACACTTGAACAACTGTTCAACTTGTGTGTATTTTCACAAGTATACACCATAAAGTCACTCCCTATAATGTGTGATGTAGCAAAAACACTGGGAATGACTGCAATGGCCATAAATAAGAGAGGACTGACAAAGCTGTAAAATCAGTTTTACCAGAATGCACAAAAGTTGTATAGGAAAATGTTGTATAGCTTCAGAGGAATAAACAGAACTACGTAAAATACTATGGATAAATCTCAACAATGTGGGCCTCCCTGGTGGCGCAGCGGTTGCGCGCTGCGCTGTGGAGCTGTCGGCAGCACGCAATGCGAGTTTGAAGCCCAGTCGGGAGAATCCCACATGACCCTCACCTGCCTCTCCGCTGCTCCCCTCAGCAGTGTATTTCTTATCTGCCTGTTCTGCTCCCCACTCTGTCTCTGGTGAGCCCTCTCGCCGCCCCGCACCTCTGGCCTGTTCCCCAGATTGTATAAATAATAAGTCTTTAAAAAAATAATAAATAAATAAATAAATAAATAAATAAATAAATAAATAAATAAATAAATAAATACAAATCTCAACATTGTATTTTGAGTAAAAACCCCAATTTTTCCCAGACGGGCATATAATGTATATGACTTTGTACATTTAAAAATATAAATAGTATACAATATATCGTGTAAGAATGCAAACTATAATGATAGCACAGAAACATTGTTAATGATGTTCACAGAAGTAGTTGTCTTCAGGAATGGAGAAATGGATATACAGAGGGTTTAAAGATACCTGGAGTTCCATTACTTTCAGAAAATGGTATGTATTGCAAATAATAGATTGTTAATATGTATAAAATTATAGGTTGCAAATACATTATTTCCCAAATGTTTCAAGTATATTTTAAGGAATTTATGATAAAATGAAAGATGATTTAAAATATATCATGTTTTCCAGAAAATAAAGTGCTCATTACAGCAACTATTTTATTAACATTTTTACGTTTTTCAAGTACTTGTGTTTACTGTATCACTTTGTATTGAGAATATAGTTGTTTGATAAACTTAACCATAGTAAAACTTAACCATCATACACCAGTTAACCAAAAATCAGAGAAAATATTCCAATTCTTTCATAATTGAACTCTAACTTTTTCTCTCTTCTTCAAATATGTGTATTTTTAATATTTCTTTGGGTTTACTAAATAATTACTTTCTCTTGAGATAATACAAAATTGTATTGAATAAATTAATGTCATTTCATTATGATATGAATGTCAGTTATGTCATTTCAATGTCAGTTATGTCATTTCATAAACTAGTAGGAAATTAAGGACTCAATTTTAAAATTCCAACTCTTGCAATAGTTACTTTTCTGTAATCAAAAAAAAAAACATAAAATATTTGAAGATAAAACATAATGAAGAAATTCCTGGTGTTTCAATTTTAATGTAAGTATATAAACTTCTTTTGGGAAACACTCAATTTGGGATGAATATGAGCAAAGTGTGAAACAGCCATTCCTTTTCAGTGCTGTCTAACAATTTTTCCAGTATACTGGTTCATCTCATAAATGACTGAATTTAATAGCTCAAAACGACACATTGAACTCTTAATATAGAAATGGTTTGAAATTTTTCTGCTTTAGCATGAGATGACTTATGTGCAAAACAAAGATTACAATTTACATTTTTTATTGTGATGAATTTCATGTTTATAAATGTAGCACATCAAATAGCTTTTAAAAACACTTGAAAGACTGTAGTCTTCTATCTATAAATCTGTTCTGTTTATTTTTTTTCCCACTACCGGTTTAAGTAATGATGTTTACAAGATAGAGTACAAAAGCAGTAGATGACTTGTCTAAGAAAAGAACCCCTCTGTGGTCCTTATGGATAAGTTATAACTCTACAACTAGCAATTCTGTATGAATAGCTCCTGATTCTTTATCATACATATAATATCATCGAACAAAAAGCGATATTACAGTTATAATGCTTTCTTCCTGCTATTTCAGACATTTTACTGTCTTCTTTGTTCTTATATTTAAGAATTTATTTGAAATTCTCTGCCCCAATCATCAGATACATTTTCTGTACAGAGTAGAAACTTATGTAGTAAATGGTCTGTCATTTGTCCAACTCAATATATATTACTACTTCCTTTTCTCCACTCCTTCTGCTATACCTATAATAAGCATAAGTGTCACTAAGGTGAGGTTACATGAGGCAAAGGAGATAGAATCTATGGAATTAAGGGCAGGATAGACTTTTAATTTTTACTCAAACCTATGAATTTATAAGTTTATGTATCCACTGTCCATCAGGTTTTCTTGAGTCAACTTTTTTTTTTTTTTAAAGATTTATTTATTTATACATACAGCTGGGGTACAGGCCAGAGGCGTGGGGTGGCGAGAGGCTTCACTAGAGACAGAGTAGGGAGCAGAACAGGCAGATCAGAAATACACTGCTGAGGGGAGCAGCGGGTGAGGCAGGAGAGGTCTGCCGCACCATGTGGGATTCTCCCTGGCCGGGCGTCGAACTCGCATCGCTGCTGCCGGCAGCTCCACGGCCCAGCGCTTAACCGCTGCGCCACCAGGGAGGCCCTTGAGTCAACTTTTTGTTTCTCTTTTCTAAATCACCTACCAACAAAATAAGCTGTATTCTTTTTTTTCTAAATAGTTTATATTTCAGGTCAAGGAAAAAACTCATCTATCCTACCCATTAATAAGTGATGAGTTTGTAGTGCAGGATGGTGTATGTGTGTGGTCTGTGTGTGTGTGTGTGTGTGAGCATGTGTGTATGTTTGAGAGAGGGGAAGGTGGAGAAGAGAGAAATAACTGAAACAATAAAAAATAAAAATAATTGAAGAAAGATTCCAACCACTTAAAATAGAAAATACAATTAAAAATAAAGCTTTAACATTTAACAAGCATTTGCTGCAAATTTTTATATATCTCAAAATGTGTATAAATAATTGGACTCTATTTCAGTTTTTAAGGAAGCTTGCATATAAGTTGTGACAGAAGTAAGCTCATGATCCATAGACTATTTAAATATGTGATGGGAATGTGAGCATACAGCACAGAGAAATGAATCTGGATCTCTGTAGTAGCTTGTAAAGTTCCTGCTTTGGAGTCAGGAGGAATGAAATTCAAAAGTTTTATTATAACATCTTTTAACCACAGGCTCTGGGAAAATGAAATAATCTTTCTGGATCTCAGTTTCCAAAGATTTGCAATCAGATTATTAGTAATATCTAATAGTTTTATTATGAATAATAAATAAATTACTGATCATTTTAGGTGCTTGATAAGTGGTACCTATTAATAATATTCACTTAAAGACATGACTCATGGAGGAAGAAGTTTTGAATATATAGTATAGGATTCAAATTTCCCAAGAAAATATACAGGATACTGTCATACGGAGAGGTCATAGATGATAATTAGCAGAGTCATGAAAGAGAAGGTATAATGAAGTGAGGCATGTGAAAGTGCTTTATGCATTCTTGACCAGTATGCATATACTATCATTACTAAAAGTAATGATAATGGTGACAATGTGTCTGGAGTAGAAATACTTTATGCATTCTTGACCAGTATGCATATACTATCATTATTAAAAGTAATGATAATGGTGACAATGTGTCTGGAGTAGAAATACACAGTGGAGAATAATTATTTATTAGGGTGGAAAGAGTTTCTAAATGGCAGTCTGAAGAATATGACGTTTTTCCCATAAAGAAGTAATTCATGAATGGAGAATTTTATGTGTCACTTTATTAAGATAAATGAGAGTTGGTAGCTAGATTATAAACCACCCATAATTTTACCCTCCTGTCCTCTTATTTATCTCAGATTATCCCCCTATGTAGCTTATCTGCTTGTCACCATTTTATTTTTTATCTCAGTTCTTCCCATTAATTTCCATCTTCCAGACTTGAGGCTATAAAGAAAGTTCTCAGAATGGCAGGGAATTCTCCAGAGGAAAACATACAGAATCATTGAGTACTAATATTTATGTAATGGACACAGGGGGCCAAAATTCAATCACAATATCTATGCATTTTTGAGTTTTCATCTATAATCTCTTTCCTTAATAAATCAGATATAATGGGAGTATAAACATAATTTCTAAAATCTAAAAAACTGAGAGAATAGGATGAAAAATATTGGAGAGAAATCTTACATAATTCACACTAAAAAGAAATTGAAATGGAATATCAGAATACTCTTTTCAATGTTACTAGAAATAAGCTGCAAATCTAGAAGTGGGTTGCCTCCCAAACAACAAGAAATCCAGAGACAGAAAAGAGATGCAATCAGCAGCAATATTTCATGTTTTATAAATAAAAAGAAACAATTATGTCATGAGAAAGGTAATGAAGTACTTATATAGTAAAGAAAGGTTTAAAGAAGTAATAAAACAATGGGATAGTTGAGAAAAATTAGATTTATAGATAGTAAATAAAAATGATAATAAAATCACAAATATTAAAACATTATATTTAACTAAAAAAGATCTTTGGTGTGAAGTAGAGAAAAGAGAATTGGTTCAACAATTCATCAAAAGCCAAGTTATACTGAATTAAGCAAAAATAGTTTAAAGAGAATTACGGACATGACAGAACTACAGAGGAAAATTCAAGAGAAAAAAAGGAACTAGGGGAATAATGGTTCTATTTTGAAGGATGAAGAATACTATTACTCTATTTTTAAAATGTCAAGAAGAATAAAAAAAAAAGATACTCTGTTTAACAGAAATAGCACATTTAAAAGAGAGTCAGCTTAGAAATGATAGAAAAAAAAAAGAAACAAGGGCCTCCCTGGTGGGGCAGAGGTTAAGCGCTGCACTGTGGAGCTGTTGGCAGCTGCAACATGAGTTCAATGCCAGCCAGGGAGATTCCCACATAGCACAGCAGACCTCTCCTGCCTCACTTGCTGCTCCCCTCAGCAGTGTATTTCCGACGACCTGCCTGTGCTGCTTCCTACTCTGTCTCTGGTGAACCCTCTCACCGCCCCATACCTCTGGCCTGTACCCCAGCTTGTATGCATAAATAAATAAATCTTTAAAAAAAAAAACAAAACATAAGCAAGAAAAAAGAAATTTTGTTTCCAATAGATAATATTCATTTTTATTGAATGTTGGCTCTGTCATATGTTAAAAAACAAAAGCAAGGTGAATTAAATACAGAGTAAATCCTTTTTACTATATAAAAATTGGCCTAAAAAATGTTCCCATACCTAACAAAAATGATATTATCTGGAGTTATATAAATGCTGACAATGATATTTAATACCTTATATATTTTAGTGCCCTTCTCGAAACAGCAGATTAAATTCTCCATATAAGCAAAGATCCATATTAACTTCAACTTTAAAAGGTAATATATATTTTATTTAACTCTTAAATTGTAAACAAAGCCAGGTGTAAAATATAGTAATCTTAAGAATAAGATATATGATACTTGTAGAATTTTGTTCTGAGCTAAAAGAATTCCATATAGAGAATAATCTTTGCACCTGGTTACTTACATTATTCTAATATTCAACATGAGTTATTAATTTTAGAGCACAAAATCAGCCACTATAGCAATCACTTTATCTTCTGTATCTAAAAGCCATATATGAAATAGATTCTCATGTAAAATATGATAGTAACAATGCCTGAGGTAAAAAGTTGATCTGTTTCTTGATTCCAAACATGTACCTAAATGAAATGACTATACCACTACAACACACTGATCTTTCATTTAGTCCTTTATGCCAGTTAGGTTGTGTAAGACACCTGGATGAGAAAAAGTGTTGTAAACAAAAATCTCAAATTTTAATAGCCAAGAGAAAATAATCACCACAAATAACTATTAAATAACATTTAAAATAAAATAATTTAATATTTTTGAAAATATGCTTATTGATTACTTATAACTTTTCTGTAACTTGATTTCTGATTCAAGATACTTGTTCTTTCATGAAGAGATAAAAAACTAAGGAAGAAGATATATAAGGATATAAAACAGCAAATTAAGAATGTGACCACGTATCTCCGTACAAAGTATTCTAGATACAGAAAGAATATAAGGGAAGCAAAAATATCTGGAAGAAGACTCCATGAGTGAAGAAAGACTTGATATCATTCAATTTAATAATAACTCCCAAAAAATCCTATTTGTCAATGTGTAACAGATATGAAAAGATAGTTCTCTAAACAAGATATTCAGAAGACCAACAGATGATGGGGAAATGTCACTTTTCACAAGGGAGATGAGGTTAAAACACAATGAGATACTATCTCACGTGCATGAGAAAGACATGTTAAAAAGACCTCCTTTAACAAGTACTAGAGAAAATGCAGAGAAAGAGGAACCCTATTCCAATGTTGGTAGGAATGTATGGTCAATATAGAAAACAATTTAAATAAATAACTAAAAATGGAAATATTGTATGATCCAGCAATCTCCACTCTTGGAAAGTTATCTAAAGGACATGAAAGTATCAATTCTAAAACTATATGCTCTAAAATGTTTATTTCAGGTATATTTACAATAGTAAGGACATGGAAACAACTTAAGTGTCCCCTGATAGGGGACAAGAAGGTGTGTTATATCAAAAATGGGATAATATTTAGTCATAAGGAAACAACATTCTTATTTACAGCAAGAAGTTTGATGGATCATGTATAGAAAAGCAAGTTAAAATGACACATATTGGAAGTTTCCATAGTAGACGACTTAACAAAGGAAAATATATATAAAACTTAGCAACACAACAAAGTGAGGCTTCTGAGGGTAAGAGGGAAGGAGGAGAAAGAAAAGGTCAAATGGGTATAATAAGGATGACAGTGGGGAAAAAATAAAAAATAAATTACAAAAATAAAAATGAATAAAGAATGAGCTAGAATGATATTTGATAATTACAGTGTTTGTATAAATGAAGAGTGGGAAATGCAATCTAAGTAGAAAAACAAAATGAAAAAAAATGATGTAAATCTTTCTAGCAGTTTGATAAAATTCATGTTCTAATCAGAAATTTTTGAAGGTATGTAATGTAAGAAAAAATGAAAGGAAAATGCATATCAACACAAAGGAAAGGAATACATTCAAATCCAACTATTGAAATTAACTAAAAAATACTTTGGCTGTGGTTATATATATGTTTTTTTTTTATCAGTGCATTGGCTACATTAATATTGCTACTTTTTGAAGTAGCAGTGTAGTTTTCAAAGCCTGAAGATAAATATTTGCCATATTAGCAATAACTTTCATATGACATGAATGTTTCTGTTAATTTCTTTCAGAAATAAAGTCAGTTTCTGTTAATAACGTTTGTGTTATACATTAATAATTAAAATATATGCTGACTTTCAGTAAGAGGTTAAAGAACATATGGTAAAACTCTTCCCCCCACAAAATCAGGGACCCCGTCATTTTATATATGAACCTCTAACATATAAACTCCGACAAAGGATCGCAAGAAGGTGATGGAAAGCTACCATTCATTAAGTACCCAGCGGGTGTGAGACACAGTCTTCCTGTTATTCTTGCAACATGCTAGAATGAGAAATGATTATAATTGACACTGATATCTGAAAAATGAGAAAACTGAGGTTCAAAAAGTTTTTACATAACCTGCCTCAGGTCACATACATAATGAATGACGTCGATTCCAAACGTTTTTGTTTGCTTTTGCGAACAGTGGAATATGACCTAGATAAACAGCACAGTATTTTACATGGGCAGTGAGCAGATGAACAGAGCCATAGCAAGGCAGTTTTCAAGAGCAGTAAAAACACACATGGAAGTGTGGGGCAGGGCTATATATTGGAGGATTCTAAAGAGCTTATAATAGAAAAAAAAAATGCTTCTGAACAAACAAAATTAAGGCCCTAAGGAGGAGGATGAAAGGAATATTGATACTTAAGGGAAAAAAATAAACCAATAGCAATAATCTGATGGAATATAATAAAGAATTATTGTGATACTTTCAGCTCAAAAGGTTTTGGAGTTGGTTTAAAATGACACATTCTACTTAACCACCTAATCTAAAATTCATTGAATCTTTTTATTAGTCTTCTCAAAGTGTTTTGAATTTTTTTCTCAAGACCTGCTCAACTGTATCAAGACACACAGCACACAAAAACCAAAAAGCACTTGCTATCTTTAAATATAACAAAATGCATCTACTCACCAACACTTGTGCAACCTTCTCCATCCATGTCCAGCTTCCACCCTTCATAACATGAGCATTTGACTGTGTGCTTGTGCTGCTCACACACTTGGCTGCACTTAAGATGATTGCTACAATAATCCACAATTTCACAAGTTTTATTGTCTTTCTTGAGTTGAAGTCCTTCAGGGCAAGAACAAACAATTCCTCTTCCAGGAACAACAGAACAGTGGTTGCTACAGCCTCCATTATTTAGAGAACATTCATCTATTAAAGGAGGGGAATAGATTATGAGACATTATCATCTGCTTTGCTTAGTTCAATAATAATACTTTAACTATGTTATAAATGAAGAGAAGAAAGCCCCCTGTGGATTTTACTTTTAGGAGTTGTGCTAGGAATGATGAAATGAGCCATCTAATGACCAAATATATATATATATATATATATATATATATATAATTGTTATTTATGTCTTTTACATTTTGTATTCCCCTTGGGAAGCCCACCACCAATTCACCCGTGATCCATCTCCGTGGTCCCTTGTGTTCTTTTCTATTCCATTTTGTGCCCTTTTCCTCCCCGCCCCCCCACCGCCGCCGCCACCCGCTGAGTGTCTCTCTCCTATTTGGTTTCCTTATAGTCCTGTTATAAGTGAAACCATTCAATATTTTTCTCTTTCTTTCTGGCTTATTTCACTGAGTATGATCCCCTCTAACTCCCTCCATGTCACCGCAAATTGCATGTGTTTATCTTCTTTGAATGCTGAATAGTATTCCATTGTGTATATGTGCCACATCTTCTTGATCCAATCATGTACTTTTGGGCATCTGGGTTAATGACCAAATATAATTTTACATCATAGGAATGGGGAAATGGGAGATTCCATTTGCAAAGTTTTAGAGTATACTTTGTTTTATACATAGAGGTAAAATAGTAAAAAGCCTTTTAGCAGTTATGCAAAATCAGTTGCTGAAATCTAGCAAAGGGATTAACATATACCCATGATCTGAACTGGACTTAACTCAGTATTTTTAAATGAACAGTCATAATCGTGTATGTGTGTGTGTGTGTGTGTGTGTGTGTGTGTGTCTGTGTATGTACCGTCTATCTTTTTCTATATTTATAGTTTGACATAATAACAATGCAGAATGGATTAGCTTGCCTTTTACTAGCTATAACCACATAAGTGAGATAACTTGTGCTTTGTACCATACACGTTGGTTACTCTAATTCAGTGAGTCAGTGGGAACATGGTGAATAATACATATACAAAATAATTGACCAGCTATTTTCACTAAAATAATGAGTAACTTGTATGTATTACATGGGTAGAAAATTTGAATTATGAAGAGAATTCTTTAAATAATATATATAAACAAATTATGAATTGAATTATAATTTATGATCATTTATAATTATACTTATAGTTTATAACCATGAATTTATAATTACACTTCAGATGTAGTTTGGCACTTGTAACTTATAATTACACTTTAGACATTATTTATTTAGCATTTAGATATATTACCAAATTCTAGGCTCCATGTAGGTGAAACAAACTATCTGTTCTGTTTATCAATGATACCCAAGAGCTAGCACAATGATAACATAAGAATTTAAAAATGTGTGTTAAAGGGCCTCCCTGGTGGCAGAACAGGTTAAGTCGCAGTGCATGAAATTATCCAGAGCTACTGCAGCATGAGTTCAATAGCCCTCCAGGGAGCTTCCCAGATGGCGCAGCAGAACTCTCCTGCCTCACCCGCTGCTCCCTTCAGTTGTGTATTTCAGTGGATCTGCCTGTTCTGCACCACACTCTGTCTCTGGTGAATCCTCTCACCACTCCACACCACTAGCCTACACCCCAGTTCTTGTATGCATAAATAAATAAAACTTAAAAAAATGTGTGTAAATAAAAATAATTAACAAATGTGTCTAAAAAAAACAATTATCCCAAAATCAGCCAGCAACTATTCAATTGGGATACTTTTAAGCTGTTATACTTATGACCTTGAAGAAAGGATAGATGAAAGTTTTTGCAAAGATATTGTTAACATATATATATATATATATATATATATATATTTATATATACTGTTAATACACACACACACACACACACACATGCTGAGGTATATAGTAGTAAAGCCAAAAAAAGCTTTGCCTGTCTTTACAATAAAAATATTTTGAGTAGTTTTAAACATATATAATTAGATGTTTTGAGACCAGCTATGAAAAGTTATTGATTATTATTTAATAATTGGCAAATTACAGTAGTATATACTCATATAATTCAAATATTCCCTGCTGTCTATGGAAAATGTATCCAGTTCAAAAATTGGACTGAAATGTAAGACCTTTAAAATATTTTCTACACTTTTCAAATATCTATCTGGGTCAATTGTTCATCATATTATTTGCCACATTAAAAAGTTATCATAAGAAAAGGAAAGTGATTACATTAACTGTTTTATCTAAGAATACAATACATGTTTGGTATTATTTTAGGGGAAAAAAGCTCATTTCTTGGCTCCTCTAAATATGTTTGTTCACCCGAAATCATAATAATTTCAAAACAGCTGTCATTTCAAAGTATTTGCCCCATTTTATTTCAAGTGACATTCGTTTTCAAGGAAATTATTGTAAAGAAATGTCATCATACCCAGCAGGTGGGAAAGAAAAAAAAATTACAATTCTTTTAGCTTATTTCAAATGTGACTATTTTCTCAGTACTGAAGTGATTATTTCTGGCAACGTGGCATTATGTCATAAATTTTAGGATAAACAAAATTCACATTGAAATTTGAAGTTTATAATTTTATTGCCAATATTTGCATAGTTAGTCCTGTGTTGATTATTCCTTGCCCCTAAACTTGTCTCTGAATCCTGCAACTTCTTTTTAAACATTTTATTACCTGACAAAGAGTCTCACATTGAATAAAGGTAAGGTAGGTTCCTCTTAGCCTTCTTTTCAACCAGGTTTCAACCTTGGTCTACATGGTCTCTAAGCACAAATTTCATTCTCTACTTCCATCTCTATCACCTCCCCAAAACACACACAAAGAGACTTGAGCAAACACTAACAATGTTTCTAACAACTCAAGGCAGCATTCATGAATTATGCCAGTGCCCCTTAAAATGCCTGCCTGAGAAAGCTCAACCCTGTCAGGAGAATTTATTGCTTACTCCAGACAAAACCTTTTGATTGGCAGGTCACTGAGCCTTCTCTGAGACCAGTTACTTTAGAAAACTGCAATTATAAGTCCTTTCTTTACACATCTGTGATAGAAATTTCCTGCTATCCAGAACTGTCTTCTCAAGTGCCTGGGAGTTTTCTTTTTAAATGCCAACATTCAAGGAGATAATTTTCTCACTCTGGCTCCAAATTACCAAACCCAATCTCCATTAAGGTCCTTTGGAGTTGATCTCTAATCACACACCAGTCTTCAAATATTTTTCACTCTTTTATATTTTCCCAGTGAAGGTGTTTTCATCTTACACTGGACAAGCTTCCCCACTATTTATAGTAACTATAATAGCTACTACTAAGTAAAATCTATCCTAATCATTTTAACTAGGGGCCAGCTTTGTTTACCTTTGCCATACCATTATTACACAGATCAACAGTCAACTGCATTTTTATTTGATTAATGTCTTATGCCATTTGTTTCTTAACTTCTTTCTCTTGAACTCATTTAAAAATATCCTCAAAAAATATCTTCTTTATGTTAAGGTTTTTCACTCTCTTGTGTTCCTCCTGACCCCATGCCATTTTTTAAAAATAAATTTAAAGATCAGATTTATTTGGAGGACAAAAAATACAACTCAATGGGTGAGATTTAATATGTCTTTTAGATATTGTCCACAGATGATAGTTCATTTTGATAGATGATATTTTTGCAAAAATGTTATAGGTATTGAATAGGGGAACATATATCCATCAATGTTCTTGTTTTAGTAGGAAGAGGGTAGACTAGGGTAGGAGACTGAGGGGAAAAAACAGCTTTCTTTAGTACAACTATTTGGAAGGAGTACTCAGGAAAGCTATTACCATGTTTTCAGTATCTATATAGCAAATGGTTTTAAAGAATGTTTTGAACCTTAGATAGTTCTCTCTATGAACTACTTCCTAGCTACTACCCAACCCATGCTAATTATTTAATGTAAATTCACTTGGTATATCTTTTATATCTACTGGGAAAATACATACTAGAATACTGCTCAGCAATCAAAAAAGATAATGTCATCCCATTTGTAGCAACATGGATGGAGCAGGAAGAGATTATGTTAAGTGAAATAAATCAGAAGGTGGGCCTCCCTGGTGGTGCAAGGGGTTAAGGCACAGCAATATGAAGCTATCAGCAGCCACTGCAGCATGAGTTCAATCCACAGCCAGAGCTATTCCCACATGGCTCAGCAGACCTCTCCTACCTCGCCCGCTGCTCCCCTCAGCAGTGTATTTCAGTAGATCCGCCTGTTCTGCTCCCCACTCTGTCTCTGGTGAATCCTCTCATCTCCCCTCCCCCCACCATACCTCTGGCCTAATCCCAGTTCTTGTATGCATCTATAAATAAATCTTTTAAAAAATAGAATTAAGTCAGAGGACAAAAATAAATACTGTATGGTGTCATCTATATGTGGACTATAGAAAAACAAAGCAAAGAGTCAAAGACAAATTTTAAAACCAGCCCTTGAAAACTGACCATTGCTTAGGCTTTCTGTGGGAGAGGGGTAAAAACAGGTGAGTGGGAGGGGTACCACAGTAGACTATGGTGGATCTCTACTAGAGATTTATTGGGGGGAGATCTCTGTGAAAATATACTGTTAAAACACTAGCAAGAATGTAAAAAAATAGTACTTCAATAACAACGAAATAACAACACAATACCAGATTAGCCACTACTAGCATCTATATATACTGCATGTTTAAAAATCAAGTTCAGAATTCTGAAACACTATATAACGGATAAGTTATTTTGTGATCATAAAATAAAATAAATAAAATAAAATAAAATTCTTTATGCTCACGCTATAACACTCAAAATACAACACCCCTGTGTGGCTGGATAGGATCTAACCTGGGACTCGATAACCCACCAAGCTTTCATTTCTCTGTGGTCATGAATATTGCCCACAGGAATACCATCTACTGAACTGACAGTTTGAAGGTACACATAAAAGCAGGCAAGAAAAGGAGAACCATAGAAGTTAATTCAATTCCTTCAACACTATTTGTTTTGGATTTTCATTGTTTGAACTCTCCCTCAACTTCCCCTCATAAAGGGCAAAGCACAGCAGCCCATGTGAGCTCACCATGCCACAGTGCTGCAATCTGAGTAAAAATGGCTTTTTATCTTCTCTGGTTCTTTCACATCCAGCTAACTTTTTCCACTCTCTGTAAGTCTGAAAAAATTGAGCAAGAATCCTTAGCAGATGACTGTAGTGGACAGAAAAACCCCACGTGAATTTTAGTCAGGAAGTAAACAGATGAATTCAGAAGGACTCTCCTTTCTTCTTTTCTCAATTCAAAGATGGAAAGATAGTAAAATAAATCTGTGATTTCATATCATGATCTTCTTTTTTCTAATGGTTATTATTTTTCTGTTCTTTGGCTCATATTTACTTAAGTCAGCTCCAAAGGTGGACACATGCAAAAACATAAAATTCATCTCAAAACTTGTAGTGCAGTGTTTCTGTTATCATGATTTCCTGATAGAGAAATCATCACTATTTTAGTTATGAGGAAAGTGACTTACCAAGAAATTAAGTCATATAATCTGATGACTTAATTAAAGCAATTGAGGAATAGAATTTACACTTGTAAACGTCCAGACACCTTCTATAACTACATTCTTTCCATTTTAAGATTATTGATAGTTTCTTTCTTTTAGAATTGCTATTACAACCTTCTGGAGCCATCCTCACATGCAAGATATATACCTATCTATCAACTCACTCCATCAGAGGGGACAAGTTTGGGAGAGAAATAAATTGTCTGCCATTTTTTAATTGTAATATTTTGCTTAATTTTTCCCTTTAATCTATCTGTTTTAATTTTAGCATTAGAAATTTTAGCAGTTGAACTTACTGTTTCAAGGTTCTTTTATAGAATCACAGACTTTGAAGGAAAGGACATTTTATTACAAATATTTAAATAAAAAGAATAGCAGGGATTTTTTGTATCACTCAGTATACTATTAATTCTTAATTCAGATCAAAATGTGATGACTTTAGGTTTAAATGAAGTTGTCTTTCCTATTTTCCAGCAGGCAGTTCCATCATTTCCTAAAACCATTTTCTCATAGCCTTGAGTCATCTCATTATTGCTGTTAGTACTCTTTAAACTCTTTTCATTGCCCTCTTGATGTCACCTTCAGTATTATCATGAAAACATATTTTAACAATCTACTTGATAAATCGCTGATCTCCCCCCAGAGAAGAAAATGTAATTTTCTTTGTATGTGCTGGTTGGCTTAAGATGGAAAGTCAAAAGTTATTTCAAAACCCAAAAACTATCTGAGTAAATGCATCACTTTAACTAAATAAAGCATAGTACAAACCATTCTTAGATGGGACTAAAACTTCAGAGAAAATTATATGAATTTGAGTAATATTCAATTGGCTTCATTATAAGTTTTTTTCTTCCTTCTAAAAATAGTTTTATTGTAATGATTGGAATATATGACAAAATCTATTGGGGAAATATAAATTTCATCCCATAGGTTCATAATAACAATGTTCACCTGTTATGAGTGACCCACTGACAAAAAAATAGTAGCTCAATTATGGGGACAACATTAGCTTTCCAGGTTGCAAATTATGAGTACGGCTATAGAAGTGTTAAATTAGTTGAATCGAGGCTAAACATTTTCTTTATTTTCAGAAATTTCTGATAATGTTAATTTTTTTTCTATAGACTTATAGTACCTGAAATATGTAGATAGGGTTCGATGATAAAATTTACACTTAACAGGAATGAATGAAGACATAAATGTTAAGTAGATAAGTATCAGCAATATATTTAAAAGCTTCTGGTTTTGGGCCTCCCTGGTGGTGCACCGGGTTAAGTCTCAGCACTATGAAGTTGCCCAGAGCCACTGTAGCACGAGTTCGATACCTGGCCGGGGAGCTTCCCACATGGCGTGGCAGAGCTCTCCTGTCTCGCCCGCTGGTCCCCTCAGCAGTGTATTTCAGTCGATCTGCCTGTTCTGCTTCCCACTCTGTCTCTGGTGAACCCTCTCACCTTCCCACACCTTTGGTCTGCACCCCAGCTTGTATGCAAAAATAAATCTTTAAAAAAAATAAAAGGTTCTGGTTTTCAGAGAGAGGCTTATGTATTAAATAAAACATGCAACATACCGCAGAGATCGCCTTCGTCAGATCCATCAGGACAGTCCCTTTTCCCATTGCATAGTTTCTCTGGCTGCAGGCAGACGGAAGTGTCGTTAGCACAAGGATACTTGGGGGGGCCACACAAGAAACTCTCACAGTCATCTTCATCTGACTGATCTTCACAGTCGATATCTCCATCACACACCCATGCCTTGTTGATGCATCTCCCTAAGAAAATAGAAAGAGCAAGCATTTGATTTTTGATATTAAGTCACTGGATAATGAATAGCCATTATTATCATCAATGAGAAACTGAACTATTTGTAAAAAAATCTATCTGCTGATAGTTTGGCAGTTTAATTTTATGACAACTGAATTGTTCTTGCCCTGATAAAGGCTTGATAATTTCTTTAGTTTCAAGTTGCTGTCCTAACCTTTTAAAAAGTTTTCTGTGGACAATTGAAAGTTTAATCACAGTATTTTTAAGAGCAAACTTTAAAGGTACAGATGTATATAAGTGCCCTTTGGAGACTAAGTTTAGGTAAATGCTTTGTGTTTTTAGAGGCCTACATTTTTATAAATGATTTATTTTAGCATTATGTGTCCCCTGTTTACATTTATAATCTTAACACCTCAGCTCCTCACACCAGACATACGTGCATACCTTTCCATAAATGTATGTAAAATGCTCCTAAACATTTTGGTAGGTAATGTATAAATTCTGACAGAATTTATAGAAATATGTTTTTGCTTATAGACATTGACAGAAAAAGCATGTTTCCAAAGCAATAATGTGAAATGCAGAAAGAACAATATTATTGTTATCAATGTAATTTATTTATTGGAAATGTTTTTTTTTTTTTTTCAGATTGTTTGCATTTTACCTCTAAGTCATTATTTTCCTGGAATCTAAAATGCTGGGATGATATGAATAAATAATATACCTATGAATAAATGTTACTGGCTGACTATATTCAACATGTTATAAAAGGAATGTGGTAAATAAAAGGGCAATAGAGAATATTAGATTATTAGAATATTAGATTACATATGTTCAAGAGTCATTATGTACTTAAATGCCTTCAATCTTTAAGGCAGCTAAATATTAAAATAATGAAACTATTCATGGAAATATTTAATTGATATAAATATATTAATAATTCCTCATACTATTATAAGTCAAATAAGCAAAAGGAAACAATCATTTCCAAAGCTTACATAAATATATGAGATAATATGCTACATTAATTATATATCAAAATAATCTAAAGTAAGAATTAATGGATGGTTCATTAAAATATTTAATATAAATGGATAAATATGATAGATGTTTACCTTAGTAAATAAATAAAGCCAGTGATATTATTAATTTATATTGTTCTGGAAATACTATCTATTATAATTAGAAAATAAAAAGAAATGAGCTATAAGATTAGAAAAGGTCATTTTTACATGAATTCAATATAATCATATAATTATAAAATTAACAAAAGCCAAATAAGAGCTACAAGAAACTAAGAACACAAAACTAAGGAGTTACTTTAAAATATTATGCAAAAATCAATATAATACAGTAGAAGAAAATCATAATACAGTAGAAGAAAAGAGCAGTGAATACTTTCACCATAAAATAAAGCATTAGAAATTAAACTATAAGATAATTTATATAATGAAAATTTTTAAAAGTCTACAAAAAAAAAAAAAGAACATTGCATAGGGTATAGCTTGGTCTTGGGGCTCTATCATTATAAAGATATTATATAGCCCCAACTCAGTACAACTCCAATAAAATAGAAACAATATCACTGCAATTCTAATAGTTTACTATAAATTTAAGATATTAGAAATGCAAATATTGTTAAGAATCTTCTGAAAAAATGAAGAGAGATTGATGCTTATGAACTAAATAAGCCACATTTTTTAAAAAGATTTATTTAATTTTGCATGCGAGCTGGGGTGCAGGCCAGAGGTGTGGGGTGGTGAGAAGATTCACCAGAGACAGAATGGGGAGCAGAGTAGGCGGATGGACTGAAATACACTGCTGAGGGGAGCAGTGGGCTAGGCAGGAGAGGTCTGCCATGCCATGTGGGAATCTCCCTAGCTAGACATTGAACTCGCACGCCAGCAGTGCTGACAGCTCAGCAGCGCTGAGCTTAACTCATTGTGCCATGAGGGAGGCCCTACGCCACATATTTAAAAGTAATTTAAAGTAACAGTTGCTAAAATATTTTATAAAAGAATGTCAGTAATTAATAATTAAATAGCATAGAGCCATAAACATAGACTCATTTAACTATAGATTTTAATAAACTAAAATTGTTGTTAATTCACAATAGTAGAGTAAATGTCATCACAAAACTAGTGATGTTAGGATCATTGATAAGTTACCTGGAGGAAGAGAATAAAGCTGAATCTTTATATTATCCTTACACCATAATAAATTCTAGATGGATCATTTAAATAAACATCTAGAATAAACTTGCAATATACAATGATATATATATTTTATTCACCATATTCAGCCCAAAACAGATATTTAATAAAAATAAAACCCAGTGCACTCATTATACAGATACCGAGAACATAAAGGACAAAATATACATTTAATTTCATAACTATATTTGACTCATTGCAACAATAAAATTCTTAAGGAGCCAATAGTTGATAAATTAGAAAAAAATTCATTGTATTTGACAAAGGGGCTTTTTTTTTCTACAATACAAAGGGCTCTTTCAAATCAACTAAATTTAATAATCCAATACAAGCACAAGACTCACAGTGAATCAATATGGTTTGTAAACAAAAGGTACTTAAACCTATTGCAATTAAAAAGGTAATCTAAAATAACAATTTGATGCATTTTTATTCTCTATGAGATTGATCAACATCAAAACGTTAGATAATAATAGGTTTGACAAGGATGCATGAAAAAGCCCCAATATTGAAATTACTGAAAATTGGAAAGATATAGTGCAACAATAGAATAATGCTAGAATAGCAAACAAAAAAGGCATCAACTCTTCACAACAGTGATAATAATTTTATATTTTTTCATTAATATATTTGCCCAAATGCACAAATGATATGCATGCAAGGATATTAGATATTAGCAACTTAAATCATTTCAAGATTGGTAACATTAATTGCAATGCATGTATACTTTGAAATTATAGGCCTGTGTGAAAAAAGGATAAGAAAATTTGCATAAGTTAATATTAAATAATCACCAAACAAGTCAATAAAAAAGACATAAAACTGAGTATATGGTAGACTTCCTTACATATTAAAAGAAATTTATCTGTTTACCAATACCGATTACTGTGTTTCCATTCATTTATCAATATAAGCACACAGTTACGCTTGTCTCTAATAAGAACTCACTCTGGAGGGCTACACAGGAAACAGTTAAAAGTAATTGCCTCTAGTGAGAAAGACAGGAAGTACTGCAACCTGAAGTAGAAGAAATTTTTCACTAACAACTTTTGCACTATTTTATTTTCCCGCTAACTCATTTTATTATAACTTTTCAAAAATATCAGCTAATTTTAAAAATGAAGAGGATGACATATATACACATGTGCCAAGAAGTTTAATAGTTTCCATAGATCGAAAATACGAAAAAAAAAAGTCATTGAGGTTAATCTGTGCCTTATAATTTTCTGGGGACTTTTGAAAATAAAAGGAAATTGATAAAGCCAGCTACATGTCACCAAAGAGTTTATAATTTAGTTAACAAAACAAGATCCATGCATAACATATAAATATAGTCTAACATGACATCCTCTACTTAAACATAAAATTTGTATAGGGCTATCTGCAAGTATAATGGAATGAAGCTAAGAACAAGAATAACACCGCAAGTTCTATTTTTAGTTTGATAAATAAAGCTGCAACTTCCTTTTCCCCCCAAACATCATTAATCCATGATGACATTCTTAACCATTAACTATAGAATAATCTTAGAATTGTTTCAACAAATAAATCCAAAAAATTTTAAGTCTTTTAGAATAACAGTAAAAACTATTTGACATTCCTGATCTAATTACAACCTGGAAAAGGTAAAGAAAAATTTATTCAAATGGCTGAAAACTTTAACTTAGATTATCTTATCAGTTATGAGCAAATATGAACACTTAGCTTAGATCAAATTTACAAGTTTAAATAGCTTCATCTCCCACTGAATTTGCAATGTATATTTGAAGCTTTAATGCTCCTCCATTCCTCTTTTGTTTGCCTTTGTTTCACAAAAATTCAGAAAACTGATATGATATATTTAAATAAATTTCTAATTGATGACATTTATTGGGTAAAACTCAAAAACAAATAACCTTAGCAAACATGTTTAAAGAATGTTGATTTTTCATTTTATCTAATAAGGACAAATCATTATACAGTCAAGTCACTGCGCATAACCTCTGGAAAGAAAAAAAAAAACGAAAGATTTCCTTGATTAAACTGCCTACTATATAGATAGACACACACACACACACACACACACACACATATAAGGAACTTTGAGACTTGAGTTAAATTAGAATTAAAATAATTAAATATTAATAATATTAAGTGTGTTTGAGGAATACTAAGTGCTTCATATTTAAAAAAATCATAAAAAGAATTATTTGTGCATGAATGAGTTTAAATAGCCTGTAAAACATTTGTCTTTACAAATTTGTAAAAATAATTTATACTGAAAATATTAGTATTTATTATCAAATTGAGTTCTACATAATTTATGATGTGTTTATAATGGTGATTTCAACTTGATGACTGTACAAGACACTTGTGGGAATTGCACTTTTGCCCCTTGAGTAAAGAGAGTAAGAACGACTAAGTAACAACAGCAAAATCAAACAGAAATAAAAATCAGCATGCTAATACCATGACAGCTAGTGAAATCTCGCTCTGCTCTCTCTTTCTCTCTCTCTCTCTCTCACACACACACACACACACACACACACACACACTCAGATGTTGTAGGGTAGGCAGAAGAGTTGTCAGGGTTTTCTACCTACGACCTCAATGATGGGCCTTTGTAGGCCTAAGTGATTGCCTAATGCCGGGTGCTTGAAGAAGGGTATGGCATGGCGTGGCGTGGCATGATGTAGCATGATGTGTGTGTGCACGAGGCAGAGACACAGAGAGCACAAGGAGGAAGAGCACAGTAGCAGTAGTGAGAAAGCAGCATGGCAGAAGCGGCAGGAAGCAGCGTGGCAGCAGCAGCGAGCCCCAGAAAGTGAAGATTTGCGGGGGGCTAGGAGGTCTGCCAGCCTACTGGACCCCAGCTCCACTTGCCTGAGCCCTGCTTGCCTGCCTCGTACCTGGCTGCCTCATAGGAAAGATGTAATAAAAAGCCTAAAAAAACACTGAGGACTCTAGCACTCGTTCTTGCCTGTCTGCATGAATCATGGGAACCTGCATTGGTGCCAGGCTGGCACAAGAGACATTGTAAGGACTATTTTGATTTGCACATACTTTGAAGTATGCAGTTTATGTTAACCATCACAAAGTTAAGAATTATAGGAAGACTAAGAGTATCTATAGGAAAACTAAGAGTATCTAACAACGCCAAGAAAATATTCTGCTTTCCCCAAATAAATTTATATGATCTCTCTACTCTCTGGAGTTCTTTTCTCTGTTAAAGTGAGCTATTTTTTAAAAGATTTATTTTTACTTATTTATGTATACAAGAACTAGGGTGTAGGCCAGAGCTGTGTGGGTCAGAGAATTCACAAGAGACAGAGTGGGGTGACGAACAGGCGGATCTACTGAAATACACTGCTGAGGGGAGCAGCGGAAGGGTGGAGAACTCTGCTGCAGTGGCTGCTGGTAGACATAACCACTGTGCCACCACAGAAGCCCATGTTTGACCATTTTTTAAATAGATGTGTAGATGTATCATTTTGCAAACAGCTACACTTAGTTTTATCTTAAAATATATAGTAGGATAGGGCCTCCCTGGTGGCGCAGCGGTTAAGCACTACGCTATGGAGCTGTTGGCAGCGGCGACAGGAGTTTGATGCCCAGCCGGGGAGATTCCACATGATGCGGCAGACCTATCCTACCTCGCCCACTGCTCCCCTCAGCAGTGTATTTCCGTCGATCTGCCTGTGCTGCTCTCCACTCTGTCTCTGGTGAACCCTTTCATCGCCTCACGCCTCTGGCCTATAGCCCAGCTTGTATGCATAAATAAATAAATCTTAAAAAAATACTTATATATATATATATATATACATACACATATATATATACACACACACATAGTAGGATAATATTTGTCCTGGGATAGCATTGCCAGTTAAATATTAAGAGTATGGTATTGAAGATAAGTGAAATTTTGAGGACATAAAACTGAATTTACTCACTATTACATATATTGTGTTCTTTGAATACCAGTCTTCAAATTGCAATCTTTTAATTTTTACACTACTAATCTCTAATGTCACTACTATTGTCACTACTAATACACTACTACTGTCCAATGTCTTAATCTCTAATGTCACATATATTTATTTCTCTAACAATGTTAGGTTTTAATTTCATTTAGAAAAAGAAAATACTAAATATTATGTCTTTCTTTAGCTATTGAAGAGTGTATAAAGACGGAAAAGACAAATTCCTGACCTTTGAAGCACAAGTCTAGTAGTGACAAACATCCCAATATTGAACATAGAACAGGGAATAAGACAAATGCCATAAAATATCAAAGGCTGTGACAGAATTTCAAAGCAGAAGAAAATATGTATGATCAAAAGATTGAGTGCAAGTTTTACTGAGATGTTATTTGGAAAGCGATTTTGAAATATGGTAGTTTATATTAGATACGGATACAAGAAAACAAAAATATTTCATATAGATGGTAGTCATATGTGCACATTATTAACAATTAAATATAAATTCTCTGAGAACTAAAGCAAATAATCCAAAAAAGAGAGAACAATTTAGTAGCGTGGAGAGTACTTTGGATACTCAATGAGAATGTATCAAGGAACAGATGGTGGATGTAAATCAACTCTTCCTTCATTTAGTCTTGCTTTCATTTTGGGCAAACCCACTGCAAAATGCTATTCTTTATTTTATGTTAAGCATTATTTTCTTTTATGTATAAACACTTATTAAACTATATAAACAGAACTATGTATACTGAGTGCTATAGATGTTTTTCAATGGTAATTTTGAACATGTGTAGCTTTAGTTTTATTTCCTGAATTTAACCTACAACTAAAATGCAACTCCTATGTAAATGCATAAAGGCAATAAAGGGCGGGACTTGTTCTGGAAACAACAATGAGGCAGGTCGGGGTCTCATTATTATTAATTGCTAACTTGAGACATATCTCTTAGTCTTACAGACTGTGGAGAAACATAGAAAGACATTAAGATAAAATATGTCTAATTAGGGCCTCTCTGGTGGCTGTGGAGCTATTGGCAGCGGTGACGCAAGTTCTATCCCCGGCTGAGGAGATTCCCACATGGCATGGTAGACCTCTCCTGCCTCGCCCACTGCTCCCCTCAGCAGTGTTTTTCCCTGGATTTGCCTGTTCTGCTCCCCGCTTTGTCTCTGGTGAATCCTCTCGCCGCCCCGCGCCTCTGGCCTGTACCCCAGCTTGTATGCATAAATAAATAAATCTTTAAAAAAATATGTCTAATTATAATTCATGAAATAAGGGAAATCAAAGTTATGTGTATATAGAATGAACTGAAGCTAATAATCATCAGGAGTGAAATTAGTAGGCACCACAAAACAAATTCTGAGGGAGAGAGAATGTAGACTTAAGCCTAGGCTGTTATATATACTTGGAAAGAATAGAATGGGTGATGGAGAAATAGTAGCAGTAGTATCAGCAGGTCCTGAGGAATGAGTACCAGTTAAGTGTGCCAAAAGTCTCTTTCTGACGTCATCAACATGGCGGTGAAGGGACGCTAGTATCAACTCTCCCAAAAGACAAGCCGCCTATAAAGAGACATCAGCCAAACCCAGAGAAGATCCAGAAACGCTACATAAATCTAACACCCTCACGGGTGAGTAGAACTTGGAAAGAAGCTAAAAAGACTGATCAAGGAGAAGAAAGAACCACCAGATCCCCTCTC